>WEDG01003192.1:0-157566 GCA_017591395.1 Schistocephalus solidus
CGGTATCTTGCTGCTTGATGAGCATGGTGGCGTTTCATTCCAGCGATCAACTTTGCCTGTTCACTGAAACCGTGACGGTAGGGCAGGATGGCTGGTTCTCAAATCTGTCGGGGGGCCGGAGTTCGCACGCTGCGTATCGCCGCAATTCCCCATCGAACAGCTGCCGCCCCAGGTTGTTAACTTTGGTTGCGACGCACCGTAATTGCACCCGCCGGATAAGTGTTTGAGCCGTCGAGTTGATAACTGTTCCTTCCGTCGGGTCTGGGTTGTGCAGATTGCGGTATCCGCGGACTCCACCCATACCACGCACGTTAGGCCCATGTTCACGTTGCCTTTCGGATCATTGAGCTGCGTCCGGAGGCCGGTAGTCAGGAAGCGTCAATATCAACGATTGGAAGAGGTTGTTCCGCCGCCTCGATGATTTCGCCACGCGGCCTACCTTACCCGCGAATTCAGCATTCTCGGTGTGTCCAGACCGTTACTGGTCAGCCACCAAAGACGCGGTCCATCTTTCTGGTCGTCTGATGCCCCGACCCGCTCGCAGATCGTTTCCCGGTTTCTCCTAACGTGAAGTTGATCATAAATCGTACGGAACCCTGATAGATGACGTTTGTGGTTTCAATTCAAGGGCCCCGAACCATAACCAGATGTCGAATGGTTTATCTCGCCGGTGGCGATGCCGATCCCCATCGGTTCAGGACGGGAGACCGCCCGAAACACCGCCCAATGTATGGCAACGTCTCGCCATATCTTTGTTGCTCGTCAGCTGGTCGTCGGATTCCATCGCACCGCCCGTTACGTTCGGAGCAGTTGCGATACCGTTGGCCATGTTGGGAGGTATCGAAGTTCTGGCCTTTCTTCGCCTGGACGGCGAATCTCCTGACAGCCCGGAATTCTAGCTCTTCCCGACATCCATAATGAGGTGGAAGTCCACAACCAGCCGCCATTCCGCATCGCCTGGTTCCACGAAACTGCGGAACCTTTTAAAACGGATTTGCGTAGAAGCCACCCAGCCCTCGCTGGAAATCCTTAGCTACCGCTAGCAACATCCATCATGTCACAAACGCAGTTGAAACGGAACGCTACGGTGTTATTTGAAAACACACTGCAAAATGCAATTCCTGCGCAGTCAACTACATTTGGAGAAACCGGAACCGTTCGCAAACCCGGTCGGAACATGAGGAAGAAGAAATGGTCCGCCACCTGGTGGTTGACCATTGCAGACTCTGGACACATCGCTCGCCTTCCAGAATGCTGAAATTTTGGTCGGGGAAGTAATCGCGCAGGGCGAAGTCCATCGAGCGTTTTGGCACATGTGAACGTTCCATCAACTGTGCCAGTGACGCTTCCTACGGTCAGTTTCCTCCCGACGCAGCTCAACGATCGCAGCAGCCAACGCAACATGGGCCCACGCATCCGAACATGGTGAGTCCATAAGGACACGTACCAATCGCAACACAACCTTGGTATTCGACGGTATTGAACAGTTGTCGCCCGCCAGTCAACCACGATTCGGTGAAAGTGAATACACGAAAAAGCATTCGCAACCAAGATTACTGTTTCAGCGTGTCGGTCGATGAGGCCCATCAGACTACCGCCAGCGTGCGAACCGCCCGACCAGATTATCCAGCCATCACTCGCCCTCCTGAAGTCCACCACGGACTAGTGGAATGCAAGTGCTGATGATCGTTAAGGAACAACATCACCGCGTCACTACAGCAGATGATTGGAACTTTCACCCCCAACCCGGCCCCTCCTCGCTAAATCAAAACCCGGTAATCCTGGTTAGCCGAAATGTTGTCACCTATAATGCCAGAGGTGCGGCTGTACCTCCGGACGGATGAAATCTTTGTTTGATTTTGAAACGCTGTATCAATAAAACCATGGTTCCTGATCGCTCTTCTTCTCTATTATTTCGAACGTGCCGTTTATTAGCAATATATACATATACGTAGTAAATAATCCGTGTTTTCACAAAACCTGCTGAAGTTGACCTAATAGCTAAGAAATAAAGAGTTTATGCTGCATAGCTCTGTAGAAATGCTTAGTAACGTGGTGTGGGTTTATAAGGGTAGGCAAAATAAACTATATAAATATATGGTTATTACTTCGCGGATTTTCATCTTCAGCGGGGCTCCGGTCCACGTCCGCAAACAAGAATGAATCTAGTTTAAAGTCTGTATTGACAGGGATGGAAGCCAAAAGGAACGGTTATTGAATATTTTAGTTGCATGAGGTTGTATCAAGTACTATTGCGTTCAACATTATAAACCGTGGCGGATTGAAGTGGATGTCCGGCGGAAAGCTTTCAGCCTTAATCCTGTCCGCTAATAGGAAATAAATTCCACCGAGAACTGTGGCGGCGGCCTGGTGAAGTGTAACCACTCCAGTTCATCACTGTACGTTTCTGGAAGTAGGAGATAGCCGGCGGCACTCACGAAGAGGGAATGGCAGCACAATATGCTCATCCGAATTTGTAGATGTCGAAATGAAGGTCTCCAGGTATTACCCAGTACCATACGTAGCCTGGATCGCTGGCGAACCTTGGTGCTCCAATAGCGACAACGG
Source organism: Schistocephalus solidus (assembly GCA_017591395.1). Lineage (NCBI taxonomy): Eukaryota > Metazoa > Platyhelminthes > Cestoda > Diphyllobothriidea > Diphyllobothriidae > Schistocephalus > Schistocephalus solidus. The sequence continues at coordinate 2,569 of WEDG01003192.1, forward strand.
CCAAATTTCGTCTACCAGCGTCCAGATGTTTCCTGACGGCGCATTCTATCGCAGCAGCTTTGAGCGTCGTACAGCACCATAACCGCTACGACCTTCTGCCCTTATCCTGTACGAGCGAAACAAGCTGAACGCAAGCTGGCGGTATAGTGTATTCCGGTAGAGAAACTGATCGTATATGCTGAAAGAAGCTGCAGACAAACGAGAATATCCAACGCGAGGGCGGCGTCTGGCGTGTGAGATCGGGGTGACGGCATCCAGCGGAGTATCGCACGTTTTGTTACCGGCCAGATTATTGTGCGGTGCTGGCGAGAACCATATAGCCACCGGTGCGCGCATGTGGTTTGTGCGTCTAATTTTGTAATGTGCTGCTAATAAATTCACGAGCGCTCCATTCCCGACCGGAGTTGGGGTGAAACCGGAAGGAGGAAGAACGGCCAAACTTTTAAAGTGAATGATATACTTACTGTGAACGGCATTGCCGGTGGACAAAGTAGGGCGGCTGCAACGACGGTGAAGTTAAGAATATAGTGACGCTTGAAGAAACCGTTTTATGATACAAAATCCATATGGTGCATCGGCATTTGTTATACGTTTAGAGACGCAGCTGGTAGTGGTAAATATGTCGATATTGGGTAAACAGCGATGCGGCTGCTACGGTAAGCGATGAGTGGCTTCAGGGGCCCCATGAACCATGGCCAGGGTTTGATGAGCCGGAGATTGGATTACGATCTCCACCCTGGCTTCACAACCAGGTGGTAGTAATGTACCCTCCACATCGTGGTCAAACTAAACTATTAAGAAAATTCTTTTGTTTAAGTCAGCCGGACTCATTCGCGATGATGGTGCTCAGCCACGCGAAGCCGCGTTCAAATCGCCTGGGTCATAACCACCGCAAACAGCCTTGAGCCATAGCGTAAAACCCAGCCTGCCGTCCTTCTGGCGCGTCTGTGTGAGAACATTGCGGAACGAATCAGTAACGTATTCTGCATGAGTCAACGGAAGCGGTTGTATGAAGTTTGCGCCCCACGTTCCGGGCGATAGATTCGTATCCAGCAGCCTAAAGAATGCAACCTTGCATTATTTTGGCCGCAGTCAGACCGATTGGTGAGAATCGATGCAGCCACGGTGCGCACATGTGTGAGATCGTTCAGCCTTACATGCTGCGGAGTTTAATAACTACATTCACTGACCACGACAATACCGTGCCGCGCGGCTGGAGGTACGCGCAATGACACAATGACTGCGTTATCAATCGTGATGGGCGTCGCAGCCCAGTCGAACGCAGTGACTATCAAGATAACCCCTTTCACCGTGGGTTACTTTGAATTGCATCCCGTGGCGTGAACTTTGCTCGATCAAAGTTTTCGAGTCCAGGAGCAGCCCAGGCGGTTAGCGGATCCGAAAATAATTACTAGCTTTTCCTACCACCTTCGTCGATGAAGCTTGTAATCAGCCCATAGCACCGAGAAGGGATAGGCGTTTTCAGAGTTTATGAAGAATCCAATTGCTTTACGTACCGCCGAAATATTTGTCCGCTCGGCGAGAACAGCCAGTCAGTAAATTTCTAACCAACGCAATACGGTTCAACCCGCCATGGCGTTTCGTCCAAAGATTCAAGGAAAATTGTGATTCTACTGGTTGAAATAAAAGACTACTCGAGGGTACTGGTAAAGAGACGGTGTGCGATGCTGGATAAAGCAGTAAAGAATCATTTGCCGCTGATGCGAAACATCATGTACCGCATAACAATCCGATTCAATATGAGACAACAGTTGATTTTCCGCGGCCCGTCTTGCAGGTTTTAAGAAGGTGCGGTGATTGTGCATATTTCCAACGTCAGCTCACTCTCTCGGCATGACGGATGTAAAGTACGAAGCTGAATACATATTACGAGATCAAAACGAGAGTAGCGTCCGTATTCCATCTTCGTACGAGAATGAGTGGACGTCTTGCATGATGATATCGCGCTTTACTTCGGTGGGATAAGGGTTGGGGTTTAGGATGAAGTTAAAATAAGGGTAAGGCTTACGATGGTTTGTTGGCGTGGCGTTTGCGAGGCTGGTAGTAGATTACCGTTAGGGCAACAGATGAAGATTGCGCCGGAACGACGGAATTAGTACCAGATCCCCAACCAATTGAAGTTTAATTCAAGGGACGGCCATAGCGGGTATGTAGGGGTCCAGTTTCATGCCCGAACCAGATTTTTATCAAGAATTGTTGAAGCGATTCACGAGAGGTTAGGTATTCGACGAAGTTGAGACATGGTTGCAACATTATCAGGAAGGTGCCGCGAATTTTCTTTCGTGCATGGAGAAAACATGAAAACGTATTTCGGCAGAAATACTGAGTCTTTCGTGGCGTCTTGCGACATTTCCCGGCCATTTTGGTTCATCTGGCGTCATGGTCTGCCAGATTAACACACGTGGAAGCAATTCGTCGCATAAACCGAAGATCGCATAACTTCCAGAAACAGGCGCCCATCTGCATGCGGTTGTGCCGTCTACCAGTTAAGATTCTGTTCAAACGAAATATCGTAAAACAAGAATTACCAACCTTCTATTAATGATCGGTTATTATCGGACATACATGATGGAGACATAAGCGCCATTGAGTGAAACCACGCTTTCAACACGCTAAATTAGTCATCGGTTTTGTTTTTTGAGCCCGGAACCATTTCTTGTAACGAGGTTGGCGCATAGATCTTCAACCAATTTGGTTTATAAACATGTCGCCAGCGTCATTTTTCGCTAGCGATGGTTATCCTCCACCAAGGTGTATATGATTTAACTGTTCAATCATTATCGTTAAAATACCTTTACTTTCTGTCGAGCCAAAGCTGGGCGTAAGATTCTTTGCCACGGAACCTTTCTAAGGAAAAGGGATACCTCTTTTCGCGTTTAATTAGGGAATTTTGCGTACTGAAATTATCGGAAATACAAGTTGGGGATCCTCACTCAGCCCGAGTCATCTGAAATATTTTACTCGTTGTAAATCGGACGAGGGATTATTAGGGTTGCGTTCTTAAACCAGCTCTATTCAGCATGTCGCGAATTTCTTAACGCGTTCGATCCTGTTATATAAAATGCTGCAGAAAATAAAATACTTTACTATATAGCGGTCAAAGAGTTCCACTGAGCATAAACTCCACTCTTCCCCGGAGGAAAGTTTTAACCATGTGATCTTCGAGGGCGCCCAGCTTGCCATTCCAGTTACCGTAATTTTAAAAGTCTTTGTATTAACGCTCTACAACTTGAAAACTGTTCGCCCCTAATTTCTGTCGGCTGTTTTACAAAACTATCACAGCCGTGATCCTCGCCTTTACAGTTATCCAACAAAATCAAAACATGCAAAACCAAATGTGATAACCTGCCCCGGAAGCTCGCAGTCAGGGCCAGAAAGCGTTGATGTACGCAACGCCTTCCTTTGTTGGCGTGGGTTCGAATCCCACCGATAAGCCGCCGAGGTGTTTCGCGGCGGCCGAAATGCGCAGTAAACCGACATCGCCTAGTGCTGCGAACTTCACGGCTTTTGTTGCTACTGGCTTCCAAATCAGTGTCTTTGCCATGGACAGCAGAATTCCAGATAATCACCTTCAACCGAGTGATAGTGCTGCCAGCGCGCTTGGATGTCTACCTGCAGAAATTCCATCTCCTAGGATGGTTGCAATTATTGTGGACAAAGAAACTTTGAGCCGGCACCATTGTCAATTTATTCCGGTAGCATCCATCGAAATTTAAATTGGTTATGAGCGCTCTGTTCACATAGTAGCGACAGAACGCCAAAGTCCCATTTTCGCGTTTGATTAGTATTCATAGCATGGGGCTTTCAGCCATCAGCAGCAGTACCTAGCATGAGATTAAACGACGTTTTGATCTTGTTCTACTGTTCTGGGTGTCATCCTGATATTTCCTTGGATGAAATGATTTTGAGCGCAACCAGGATTGGGGTCTACTCTGGAAAGTGAGGACCGGACAGTAGGAGCATTGTTCCTTAGACAGTCGAGCACCAGATTCTTTAAAATTCAATGCCAAAGATAAAATCTGTCGCCCTAGGATGATCGAAACATGATTTCATGCAGATTCCTGCACACTTACTGATTAAGACAATGGCATGGGATGTGTCGTATGCAAGGTGTAAGGTAGGAATCATTTTATGTGAGAAGCATGAAGTTAGCATAGAAATTATTAGTAATCGCGACCTACCCCCTTCTTTAGCATAAACTAAGTCTCTGAAGTAACAATTTTTACTCCTATCGATGGACTGAATGCCGTCAAACTGCTCTAAATGGGCTTCCAATCTACGCTTAGCAAGAGACCTTAAAGTAATAGAAGTGAAAATGTGCGTTTCAGCAAGTAGCCGTAAAGAAGGAGACACGATCACTGGAACAAGAGCCAAGCGTTTCGAATGTTCATTGGAACCCGTCGTATTCATCGCCGGGGTCATAGCTGATGCGATGATTGCTAGTCAGTGCGTACCATTTTCGGTTATTAGCGTGAAGACAATGACCGTGGTGAAATCACGGCCATAAAGGACTCGGGTACGAACCGACAAGCAATAATCGCATCAACTAAAACCCTCGGTGGCGAACACGAATACTGCTAATTATAGTAGGCGTGTAGTCACCTGGCGACTGTGTGCTATAAATTCTGCGCACCTTGTGCCACAGTGCCGACGGCAATTTTAAAAGTATGACCTTATCAGTCAATGATAAAACTGAACAGCATTCACAGCAACCTATGGTGCAGTCCGCAGCCTGTGGAGGTTAGATCCCACAGGCACCCACCTACGCTCAAATGCTCTGCCATCTACGGAAAATTGCCGAGCAGAGGCAGACAACAAGCCACTGTCCGAGTGAGAACCTGGAACGTTTGGCTAATAAAGCTCTTATTCCTGCGATTGTGTCTCCTTCTTCAGGATCTTGGAATAACCTGCAAATGTAATGCACTTCAAGTCACCGATTTCTTTTTTAACGAAACAGATATCAAGTCAAAGGAAGAAGGGGCTTTCATCGGGAGATGTTTATTAGGTGTCGGACGTTTCGGGTAGTTGTTTCGTCTACCCATCTTCAGAGACTGGAGATCCATGCTCACCACTCTCATTATTGCCAATCTTTGCCGAGGCGAGGATCACACGTCAAGACAGATAAAAGAAGGCCAAATCAGAGGAAGAATTGGCGATCACTGGAACATAGTGTTTATTGGCCTGACGTTTCGGAATCTCTCTCGAACCCAGGACAGACCATATCCAGAAAGCCAAAAGATTTTTAGAGAACCGTCAGTACTATGTCCCATGTGAATCCAACCCCATGCGGACGCTGACACGTGAGATCAACGCGACGCTGATGGCCACGGAGAACTCATGGGCATAATCAGCGATCGATCGAGGCATGGCGAGAGCACAAGAAACGGCCCTGGTCCGATTCCATGGTCGTCCAAAAGTGCACAAAGAAGGCGCCACTCTCCAGCCAATCGTGTCACTCAAAGGAACTCCAACCTACGGAATTTCAACATGGCTGTCTTGACGTCTCACATTTCTAACCCCTGATTCGGTCAGCTCCTCAACACAGTTCGAGAGAGAATACGAAATGTCAAGCCAATAAACACCATGTTCGGACAGAAGAAGAACAAGAAGAAGAATAAGAATAAGAATAAGCGATCACTGGAATGTGGTGTGTGTTTGTCTGACGCTTCGGATTCTCTCTCGAACCCACCAACGGAGACAGTAGCAGAAAGGGTGATAGGTGCACAAAATGAGCAGTATTTATAGCAGTCGGACAGACCACAGAGGAGCCGCAGTTGACGACGAACAGTTAGAAGCTGGATGAGGACGTAAGAGAGATAAAAGTTATTGGGTTAAACAGGACACCTTAGGTCTCAAGAGTTGCCACAGAAAAGTCAAATGAACTAGAAGGGATATCTGTGAGTTAGTATTGCAGGTGAGAGAATTCGCTACATGTTCTGAACTTCTTCGTGCGGAACTCAAAACTTTCCCATAAAATCTTAATAAACTTGGAAGTACTTGACAGGTCGCAGAATTTCATGATCAAAATGCTGCTCAAAGTCGGTCCTCGTCTGCAATCTCAGCTGTTCTTGTGGAGCAGGTTTCAAACACCCAACCACAGAGCCGAATAGGAAAGATTAGAGCCAACAGGCAGTCACAGGGATAGGACAATCGCTTAAACAGCTCGAATCAACAAGCGGCGATGAAAGAAACTGTGTTAGTGGCGTTAAGGACTGGTGCATGGTTTTAATACCGTACGCACTGTTCCTGTTGCTTTCAAGGACAACCTTAGGAAACTTTCACTAGGGACTTCTCAGTATACCAGTGAGATGTCGTCGTGGTTCGCTTCAGAGGGGAGAATACTGAAAAATGGCAAACATGTTTCTTGCTACTGACCTCTGGTGTCTGACATTAGTGGGAGGGGCCGCAAGCCCTTTCGGACCCCGTTCAACCGGCTGCTTTAGTCATGATTTCCCCTCTCTCCTTTTAAGTAACGAACGCACTGACCAACCTCCCCGATATTCTGGGCTGTGTTTTCTATATTGTATCATGGGGAAAGCGCGAGCGACAAACGGTTTCGAGCCAAATCTTCCAAGCAAGAATCAACAACGGTTATAAAATCACGGCCATTAACGACTCAGTTAGGGATCGGTTAGGCACCGTCGCATCAAATACAACCACCAGCGATGAACCTGAATGCTGTTAATTATTCTAGGCATGCGATGGCCTGACCATCGCTTCATGTAAATACTGCGTTCCTCGTGCCCCTAGTACTCCTTTCTGCGACTGTCTCTGATGAGGGTTTCGCATGAATGTGTGACCCAAAAAACCGCACCTGAATGCCACTAATTGATAAACTCGGGCAGTACAAGTTCTCTGCATGGGTTGGCTTTGTGGTGTATTTTTTATGCAAACCTCGCCCGGTGTTTAAAGAATCCGGAGCAGGTAGCGCGCTACATATCATGCGTTATGCTAAGCCTTGTTGCCGGAGTCGTCACGTTCCGTATTCAGAGGTTTCTTTCACGATGCAGCCAGTTGTCGCTCCAGCGATTGACGCACCAAAGAGAGCAAATGGCACAAACATTAAAGTTTGATGATCCGGCGATTTTTAGACTGTGGTGGAACTATTTTTTTATTGTTTCCACTCAGGTGACCCAGAGTTTCACCAAATCCAAATTATTTGATTCTGTGTTAGGTGACTGGTGGGAGGCTTTGCTAAAAGTGCTTCAACCAAACCGTCTACGGGAAAAAAGGTAATTCAAGGTCTGTAAAGTTCATAATGGAACTCAGCATCCATAGCCTGTAGAAATAACCAATCATTGAGGTTCGAAAATGCGTCTTGAAATGCGAAGTGCAGAATAAGGGACATGCCTTGCTGGTCAGCCACAGGGACAAATACGGATCCGTTTCGGAGTAAAAAGACTCGTGCTGCTCCCGTTTCTGCTCACTGCCCTGCTAGGAGAGCAGAGCCTGCACCAGAAAAGCCACGGGAGAAAGGCCTCGTGTGAGTCCCCAATGGGTGGACGGGAGAAGCCCTCATCACAGGCAGCCAGCGACCACGGTGTGTCCAGCCGGTGACCATTACCTCCAGCAGTAGTGCCGATATCGGCTTCAGTAGTCTTGATTGCCCGTAGGGGATCGCAAGTGCTGACATTCTCCAGCAACCCTCTCCTCCTCCTCCAGACCTGGCCGCAGAAAGAGCAGATTTACGTGCAGGAAAGTTATGTCATCCTACAATTAGGGGGAGAGAAGGAGAGCTCCAGGGCACGCCACACTTTGGGGACAACGCTGTTGTAAAAAACGGAAGGTCTCGATGACAAGGAAGGAAAGCAGAAAAGAATGGTTTGCGGTTATTAGTACACAGTCAACGTCCCACTGTTTCGATAGGCAATCATTGGTACCGATCCAGTCGGCATCAGAGGCCATGGAATCACAGAGAAATCCTATTCATACCTTATGTGAAGCAACCAGGACCACAATAACTCTTTTCAAAAATAAAATTTCATTTCCTTAAACGAAAAAATTGTGGGTCTAACATCACCCCATGCCTATGTTGATAAATTCGCTTGCCCTTCAGTGGTTGAACCCGGCGGCGGAACTCCTTCAGACATGCGATCGGAGAGGACACCTCACGGATGCCTTTCCCTCGGAAGGACAGATCGCTTGACCGAACCAATGCAGACGGCAATTTTAAAAGTATGACCTTATTAGTCAAGGATAAAACTGAACAGCATTCACAGTAACCTATGGCACAGTTCGCAGCCTGTGGAGGTTAGATCCCACAGGCGTCCACCAACGCTCAAATGCTCTGCCATCTACGGAAAATTGCCGAGCAGTGGCAGAAAACAAGCCACTCCGCTTAGAGGACATTTTATCACTATGATCAGAGGCGCACATCATCACCAGCGCGAAGATCTGGCTGATATGGTAGTCAGCGCATTCTCCGCAGAGGTGAAAATGGGTGAGGACGAGTTGCACCACGAAAGGCTGAGGGAAGGGAGAGGGTATCCACAGATGGAAGCACCAAATTACTTCAAATTGATAACTGAAATTCCCTTGCAGCAATACCTCGGTCATAGTTCGCCTACTTCTCGTATTAAACCCATCCGTCACAAATTAAATTTGACTCAGTGTGCACTAGTATGAGTAACTTTGGCCGGCAGCTTGGCAGCTCTAGAGCGTTCGTAGTCAAACCGATCGTCTAGCCTGTGCACCCTACAGCGGAGAGCTTCTAAAGTTTCAAAACCTTTACAGGCAGTTATATTCAACTTAAGGCAAAAGAAGCCCGAAATATTTCCACAGGCAAGTCAAACGGTATATCTCATGACTATTAAACGTTCAAACTAAATCAGGCTGTCACAAAGAATATGTAAAAACAAACCTCCCACAAGACACGAATTGTCTGACTTGCAGGGGACCCCTCTCCATAGGTGGTGGCATCGAATTCCAATGAGGGATTGGAGGTTGAGGGGCCAGAGGAGGGCGAGAAATCAAACGCAACTGTGGCGGATCCGTTGCCCAGAGCGGTAGTATCAGTCTGGGTATAACAGTCTGGTAGGAGCAGGCGCCACAGACGTGCAGCGTCCTCCGAAACGGCAACCCTAGTAACAGGTTCAAGCAGGTTGCTTGCCTTGCTTGCAGTATCTCGACAGCAACCTGTAACAGTAGATTATTTTGATTCCGGAGGAGAAGAATGCCTCGTTAAATGTTAGTAAACAGATAAAACCTGCTGTACGTTTAAGTACACGTAAGCATGGCATTAGTTATATCCTCACCAGTGTTGAGAGCATTTGGTGGTGCAGGAGAGAAGTATGAATACCACAAGGTCTGGTCATCACGTCGCTGAGGCCAGCATTTACCATGCGTGCGCTGACCACTTTCGTCGTCCGAGCTCTGACAACCTGAGGTAAACCTACGGGAAATGGGTGCTAATCGGGTGTGAGCTTGGAAGGTGGCCCGCAACAGGTAACCCAAACTCGTCCTATGGTGATTGCCCAGTCCTCCGCTGAAGAAGTTGACATCGGGACTTTGCTGACGCAGATACTGCAAGTGGACTAAGAAAACAAACACTTCAAATTGGAGAGACAGTAAGACTAAGACGCGGAGGTCGGCACAGCTGCTACACTTACCCGTTCCCATATCACTAGCGTGTAGCCCCCAGCATGCCGTACGGCGCGCCAATCACAGGCGGCCAACCATATGGCACGTAAAGCAATAAGTTTTTATGCTCCACAGAGGCCTTGAAATTGATCGAAAATTCGGAGAAGGGGAAATTCGAAGCAATTTAAATGGGAATAGGCGATATGACAGTTTTCTTATCGGTTACGCCTTCGATCCTGAGGTCGGCAATGCTAAGTTCGATGGAAAAGACAAAGGCGAGAAGCCGGGAGAAACGGTTTTTCAGGCTATAGAAGAAGTCCTTCACGGTTTCATTTAGGCGGGGAGAGAAATCACGCGCAACAGAGAAGTCAAGAAAGATTCATTATCCTTGGGCGAGAGAATGGAGCAGTGAAAAAGGTAAGAATGTGTTGAACGGAGAGGCGGCACAATCGAAAGGCTGCAGAGAGTTGTTGGCGGTCAAGATGGAGCATGCACCATACGTGACAAACACCCGAGCCCAGTAATAGCAAATAGAAGTAAGGTCCAAGTTACCAGGAGAACAGGAATAGGTCGAGACGACTGCAGATCCTCGTTGGCACCGTGGCCGAGACAACATGATTAACAGCTCTATACGCGTCAGAACTCCCATAATCAATCAAAACCAATGCGTAAACGGACAGGTGTGAAACAGAAAATGGCAAGCAAAGACAGCAAGCGCATGTACGAACGTACTTTAAGGATCTGAGGGCAGCGACAGCGCAGCAAATGAAGAGGACCAACTAAGCACAGCCAGTTTCTGGACAAAAGCCTACAAGGCGGTGGAGATCCGCAGTGGCATCGCCGGAGGTCGTGTCATTGCAGGTGGTGTACGCGGCACCTCGACATTTTGGTTGGCGGCGTCGGACCCTCCGCGACCCGCCAAAGTGGACATGCAGGTGCGATAGATCTCAGCGAGAAAGTTCCGCAATTGGGCGGATCGGTCATAGCAGCTGATCTTCGGCTTTGTGGCACGTTTACACGAGCGCAGAAACTCGCCTTCGGTTGATTAGGTCGGATCAATAAGGCGGTAAAATTCCTAGTGAGGCCGGAACATCTTTACACTGAAATACCCTCAAAAGAAATACAGGCAATGTCTGTGACAGCTGTTTTTGTGTAAATTACTGTACACAGGCTGATAAAGCGTGGTTTACTTTCAAGTGCTCTCGACCATGGTTAACTGGCAGACTCGTGGACATAGTGTGAAGTGGCTCCGTGATACAAGTTTAGCAAACTGAGGCCAAGGCAAAGAACGAACGACCAAAGAGATAAATGACGTCTAATATGCACGCAAAACATTTCCATTAACAACTGCTGCCCTCAGTGTGGCTAACTAGACAGTACTGCCTCACCACACGACCGGACTGCAAATCTCAGTCCGTGGACGAGTGCGGCAAACGCAAGGCAAACAATAGAGGCGGTAAATGGCATCATTTTAAACGCGGACGACAACAGCAGTACGTAAGCTGGGGGCCACCACCTTCCTAACTCCAGGCCAAGAATACGCATGATGCTTCGTATCAGGGTGACAGTGAACAATCACAGGCATAACACCCACCTCGTCAGAAATGAGGGAAGATAATCTCGGAGAGCACAGACAGGAACAGTTTCAAATGTTGCGGGGCGTGAAGAAGTTGGCACAGCCTTTGAGGTTGGAAGCTCAATCTCTGACGGACCCTCTGGATAAGCAACTTAAGATGCCTCATATAACTCTTTATTTTTCGCAATCTTGTTCGGAAGCGAGCAATATTTTGGAAGGACCACAATAGCCTGGTCTAAGAGGAAAGGCTCAAACCCATCCGCCAGTCTCACGGGAACCGTGGTAATAAGGGTGTTATGGGTGGAGTACAAGAATGGTTAAAAAGCATGGGAAACTCTGAAGATAAGGTAAAAATCGTAAATTTTAAGTGAGGGTGAACTTTACATGAGATGAAGGCAACCCGTTGCATATGAAACAGGCGTACAAGTCCTCCAATGAGTAGAAGGAGCTTGAAATGACTGTGCCCATTGGAAGAAAATAAAACCAAACTAAACAGCGGAAGTGTGAACCAATGAGACGGGAAGAACCCATGAAGCGCGCAAATAAAAAAAGTCGAAATGGAAACCCGTGAATGAGAATGCGAATTGAATCACCCGAAGCACAGGAAATGAATAAAATCTTACCAGAATGTACGTAAAAATCAAATTCCTATGCATAGCAATCCTATATAGATTTAGGTGGTAGGGAGCGGAGAAACATGGGAAACCGAAAAGAAGTGAAGTGGAACGGAAGTATTAGATGAAGTAAAGGTTTAGTAAAGGGGGCAGGGCAATTTTCGGTGCATAAGTAGGAAGAAAAGGGAAGGGAATGTTAAAGTGCGTTTCGAGCTAACATAAGTAAAAGGAAAGGAAAAGGTCAGCAAATGTTATGTGTCAGAAGCGGTATATAATTTCATTTAAAGATGATTTAAAGACAATGAGTATCTAAAAGGCAGAATCATTACGGTAAATCTTCCATGAACTAAATATGTTTTAATGGCATTTTAGGAATCCAGAGAGAAGAATACAAAGAAGGATAGGACCACAGAGGGAAACGGGAATGGAAGAAGAAGTAATTAAGATAATTGACTCCAACCAGATTGGGGAGTTCCTGCAGGAAAAGAGACTGCTTCCCACGCAACGGCCATGCGAAAAAAGTATGAACCAATAGACTTCAGTAGAGCATACCGACGGCTTCTTATTTAAGTGCAATCAATGCAGACAGAAGAAGACCCCGAGAACCGGTATCATTTTCGAAGGAAGTAGATTAACACTGGGAAAGATAATTAAAGTTGTCTAGCGATACATAGAAGGCATTCGAGCCATACGGTGCGCCACATTAGTAGGAGTACATCGCAACATAGCAATGCACTGGTATGCACTTTGCCAGAATGTGTGAACCAATGCACAGATGAGCGCCGTAGGTCAAATAGGCGGCAAAGGTGTGGAAGTGCAGGTGGATGAGACAATGATAGCAAGGCGCAAGAATAATAAAGGCAGGCGAAAGAATAATAAAGGAAGAAAAGGACGACAATACTGGGTAGTAGGAATATATGACACACTATTCGAACAAGTAAATAACCGCAGCTGGCCAGCACTGAAGGCGGTGATAAGAAATTGGAAAGCCTACTGCCGGTTGCCCGAGGAAAACTACCAACATCTCACAGTTAATCACAGTAAGACGACAGTACTAAGTAGTAGGAATGTACTACATCTCTGTGAAGAAAGCCCTCTTCGAACAAGTAAATACCCGCAGCTAGCTGGCACTGAAGGCGATGATAAAAAAGTGGGTTGCTCAAGAAAGTGTTATAGTAATGGACGAGTGGAAAGCCTACTACCGGCTACCCGAGAAGGGCTACCAACATCTCACAGTTAACCAAAGTAAAAACTTCGTAAACCCTCAGACGGCTGTGAATACCAACGCCGTAGAAGTTTACTGGAGCAGACTTAAACGAAAGCTCTCCAAAACGGGTCCAGCATCAGGAAGGGCTGTCTGGGCCCACCTTGATGAAGCGCAGTACCGTTCGTGGTATGAACTAAAATTTGCCAACTTACATCATGTCTGGGTTACATTTGTTGGCCACATAGCGAAAGCCTATCCTTTGAGAAGAAGACAACATGTCATTGAAACGAAATCCACGAAAGAAAATTAAGACAAATCACAGATGGACACTTTGGACCTTGATGACCCGTAAGTCGGACGAAGCAGGGCCACCTACGCTGAAAGGCAATGAAAACAATGACGAAGGCAACCTTACTCAATACCGCAACGAAAAGAATGCAAGCAAAAGGCTTTGTATTCCCTCCCAAAACTGTAGTTTTATAAGATAATTTATGTTAAGTGTTGTGAAGTAAAGGAATAACAACACTGCGTATTTTTACCACTAGCGAACCCATGGACATTACAAGGTGATAATATTCTTCGAAAATAGGAGAATGGTACGGGAAGCGAAGCAAGGAAAAGGCAAATGTGTGGGAAGGGGGTAAAGTGAACCTTAACCCTAAGCCCAAAACTAAACCTAACGCTAAGCTAAAACCTAACCCCTACCTTAATCTTTAACCTAAACCTAACGCTAACCATTACTGTAAACCTAATATTAACCCTAATGCTAACCCGAAACTTAATTCGAAAACCCAAACCCAAATTCTAACTTTTACGCTAATCCCAATGCTTACCCTAGTCTTAACCCGAAACTTAATTCTAAAACCCAAACCCAACTCCTAACTTTTACCCTAACCCTAATGCCAACCCTAGCCTTAACCGTAAACCTAACCCTTACCTTAACCCTTCCTTTAACTCTAACCCTAACGCTAACCTTAACAGTTAACCTAGCCCTAACCTAAACCGTAAACTTAACCTTAACCCTGACGCTAACCTAAGCAGTAAGCTGAAGCCTTATCGTAGACCTAACCCCAACCATAAATGGTAACCCAAACCCTAAACCTAGCATCGGCGGTGACGTAAACCCTAAAAATAAAAGAATTAAAATCCCTTACCATATACGGAAGACCAAAATTGAAGATGAAGCCTAAACTCACAGCAACCATGAAAGCATACCTAACCTAAAGATTGCAATTATGGAAGCGCAACCGTGAACATATTGCCAACTCTTATCGTATTAGTAAAACTAATCGTAGAAACATCTCACCTTCCAAGAAAAAAATGAAACCAACACACACCTGTAAAACAAAACTAATTTACATCTTAACATGGCAAATAAACGTAATGCACAAGCATTCCAAATTTCAACCACGGAGACAGGTGGAAACGCCGTAGTTGTGGGCAAAAAAAAATGGGTGGAAGAAGAATAAGCGAAAGCATCCCACAGACCATGCAAAACGAAACCATCCCAAGGGGAAAAATTCATCTAACAAGCGCACCAGACCCGCACACAAACCAAAACGCTGTTCCAAACCTCTACTACCCCACGAAACTAAGAACACTAGTGAAGCAAGAGTAACGTGTGACCGGACTTAACAGAAGGCATTCAGAGGACAGATTAAGAAGTAAAAGTTAGCATGCAATGTCACCGTTCAAAGCATAGAAGAGAATAGAGAGAATGGAAGGGTGGGTGGGGGCACAAAAGGGGGTGTGTGGGTAAGACCATCCTCCAAGCCATCTAACGCCTAACCACCGAAAGGAAGGTCACCCCACCTAACAGCACCTCCCAAATCTCTTTCAAACAAAAGACGCTGTTACAACCTCTAACACCCCATGAAATAAGGAAAACTAGGCAAGCAACACGAGCGAACGAACTAACATAACAGAAGGCAGTCCAAGGACAGCTGTAGAGTAAGCGTTAACGTATAATGGCACTTGGCCAAGAACGAAAGTGTATGTAAAAGCAGCTGTTATCCGGTTACCAAAAATAACGGCATCAGGCGGGTAAGAAGACGAAAAGAGGAGTGTGGAGACGTAGGTAGGAGCACCCCACAAGCCGTTCAACGCATAACCCCTGCAACAGAACTACCCGATCACCTAAATCCACACGCAAATAAAGACACTATCCCAACTCCAACACCCCCGCAGAACATGGAAAACAAGCTTATCGAGCAGACCATATAACCGCAGGCTGCAGTGGAAAGCAAAACAACAACTGCATCAACCCTAACCGCACGCAATGCCCTTGCTCCGAACCCCAACATTCTCGCCGGCACATGAGCCTAACCGAATGCGTCCGAACGCAGGACTGCACAGAACAGTAGGCAGCAGCACCCCTGTTCCGAAAACCCGATACCCTTGCCTAAAAATTGGCCTAGCCAAGGCCGACCGAATGCATCGCTGCGCAGCATGGCAGGTGGCCTACTGCAATGGGCAACCAACCTAAACGTAACCTTAACCCTAAACTTAATCTCAACCCTAACGATTACCTTAATCCTTACCCTGAGCCTAACCGTAAGCCTAACCTTAACCTTAACTGTAACCCAAACCTTAACCCTAGCATCGGCGGTGAAATAAACCCTAAGCAGAACAGAAATATAATCCCTTATCACAACCGGAAGGCTAAAACTGAAGCGGAAGCCTACACTAACCGCAACCATAAAATTATCCCTAACCCAAAGATCGCAATCATGAAAGCGCAACCGTAAAACCAATCCTTTAATCAACCGTAAGTTCAAGAAAACATGAAACCAACACAGACCTTTAAATCGAAACTAACCCATATCCTAAGCTTGCATATAAACTTAATACCCAAGCAACCCAAATCCTTACCACTGAAACTAGTTGAAACACATTATTGGCGTACACAGGATATCCAAGATACAAAAAAATTGGGAAAAAAAGGGGAAAAAGAATACGAAAAAGCATCCCACAGACCATGTAATACGCAACCATCCCAATGCGAAAACTTTCTGTAACAACCGCACCAGATCCACACACAAACCAAAACGCTGTTCCAAACCTTGACTTCCCCATGAAACTAAGACCACTAGCGAAACTAGAGAAACGTGTGACCGGACTTAACAGAAGGCATTCAGAGGACAGATTTAGAAGTAAAAGTTAGCATGCAATGTCACCGTTCAAAGCAACTGAGCTTGTGGAAAGGCATCTGTTATCTGGTTATGGAGCATAATGTCCGGAGAAGGGAATAGAGGAAAGGAAGGAGGTGCAGGGAGGTGGGGTAGTTAAGAGCATCCTACAAGCAACCCAAGGCCTAACCATGGCAAGTAAGGCCCCCCCAATAGCCCCTCCCAAAACCCATTCAAACGGAGACGCTGTTCCACCCTTTAGCACCCCATGAAATGAGGAAAATTAGGCAAGTGATACGAACGTACGACCTAACATAACGGAAATTAGTCAAAGGACAACTACAGAGTTGGCGCAAAAATTCAATGGCACTTGGCCAATCACCAAGGCTTATGTGGCAGGAGGAGGGAAGGAGAAGGGAAAGGGTGGGTGGGTTAAGACATAATGGTAGGTACGGGCACCCCACAAGCCGTTCAACGCATAACGAGTGCAACGGAACCACCCCATACCCTCAAAGCCCCTCTAAATCCAAACGCAAATATAGATGCTATCCCAACCCCTACCAACCCGCAGAATAACGAAAACAAGCTTATCGAGCAGACCGCTCGTATGACCGCACACCGCAGCGGGAAGTCAAACGGCAGCTGCACCAACCTTACCCAAATTCAATGCCCTTGTTCCAAACCCCAACATTCTCACGGGCACATGAGCCTAACCGAATATGGCCGAACGCATGACTGGCAGAGCACAGCGAGCAGCCAACTGCTAGGGGAGAGGCAGCCAGCCCAACAGGTAAACAATGAAGACCCCCAACGTCTTTGCCCTACCCTAGGTCCCCTCTAACCTACCACGCAAACGAGCAAGGCCAAATGCACCACCGCATGTCTCAGGGGACAGAAAAGTGGAATCTGCATCAAGCGCACCCGTAAGCAGTACCCCTGTTCAAAAACCCGACACCCTGGCCGGAACATTGGCCTAACCAAGCCCGACCGAACGCATTTCTGCGCAGCACAGCAGACAGCTGACTGCTAAGGGCATCCAATCCAAATGTCAATTTTGGATCTAAAAGATGTAATTAAGGAATGCAATCGAGGTTTCATAAACCATGGTGGCCATCTCATGCTCGCTCCATCGTCTCAGGACTGCCCAACGAAATCAACTCGTCTGTGCAACGGATTGTCATCCGCTGAATTTTCCAAGGTGAAAGGTGAGCAGGAAATGCGAGGTGTTATAGTTCCAGTGCGGCGCCTAAATGACAGGATGATGCGTGGCGGAACATTTGGTAGTCACTTATGCAAAACAAAGGGCGTATAAATGATCAATGTTGTAACTCCATCCACCAGGTGACTGACGTACCTGCCGATCAGTCGTACTTCCAGGAGACAGAGAGGGAGGTCGTTCATCCAGCCAGTGCCGAAGTCGTCTAAACCAGGTGGGCAAGTCGTAGTCGTGCTGGCTGACAGGCAGCTGACCTGATAGCCAGGCTGAGCTGAAGTCGTCTGTGATCCGGCCGTAAAGAGGGAGATGGAAGTTTGAGGGCGCTTTGCCGACGGGACACTTGAACTCGGCGACTGGGCTGAAGCACAGAGAAAGATGTCGAAATAATTCACAAACAAGAGTTTAGCTGAACTGAGGTTGCCGTTTGCAGTTCGCCCGAAAAAAAGAACGGACGCATTAAGGGAGTGGTCCATTCCATTGAAATGCATGATTAGTCAGTAAGGCCATTTTCGAAGTATGCGTGATGCTCCCATTTATACTGCAGGCCACTTTATTGTTATTTACCAAGCGGGACACTTGAACTCGGCGATTCACCTGAAGCCTTCAGAAGGAAGTCACAACTAATTCGCCAAAGGAACAAGGAGGAAAGGGAGCAAGAAGAACAGAGAAAAAGCAGGGAAATGAACCCTCCATCAGCAGGATTAGTCTTCATTCGGTAGGCGAAATTCGCCTTGCAGGCCGCGTACATCACGTGTGGACAGAAGACTATAAACGTGCCCTCCTCACTGACGGGGTCGCGACTGGCGACGAGGGGGCGAGGCAGCCGGGGTTCGCAGCCAACTCGGTTTTGTCCCCCCTGCCCGGTTTCGGTCCAAAGGCGCAATCACCAGACAAAAAAGTTCATTGTGATTAAACTAAGGGCACATAAAACCGTTAGAGCAGAGGGCGAAGAAGGTGCCCAACTTCAGTGTCAGCACAAGGTGTAGATGCTACGGTTTGGCCTTCGCGAACTAAGAGGTCCACTACGTGTGCCGCACGGAGTAGCCACAGAACCGGTGACTTGCACGTAAATTAGTTTATAGTGATAGCAGACGAGCGTCGTGACTGATATTTCTGGGGTTTATGCAGCACGATAATAAAAACGACAACCTGATCGAAAAAAATTCAGAATTTCGGTCATGAGATAGCAAATCTACTGTAATTCACTTGTAAACTTTATACTGCTCGTTCAACTGTCTTCCTCATAGTTCTTACCGGGTGACCGAAATTGATGGGAGGGGGAGGAACATGGTGAATAAACAAAAATGCAACAACTCCAGTGCCTAAATGATAAAATCTCAATTTCCGTCATCACGTTCCATGAACCAGGTGGAAAACTATATTTCAACTGAATTCGACTGGACAGTGGCGGCGAAAGTGAAGTAATCAACAGAGTCACCTAGACACCACAGTCCGACCGTCGTATTCCGAAGATGTCCACAGTATGCTCCACAGAAGAGGGGTGCATGGATGGAGACTTGCACGTAATTTAGTTTAAAGTGATATTAGCCTTGCACTGCAGCTGCCGCACTCTCTCCTCCACCCTCACCTGAGCCCGGTCTCATGCCAGAGTAAAGAAGACCGGAGATGTGAGAGGGCGCAGGTGGCTGGCGCGGCGGGAGCCACCCCTAAACGTACCACCACACCAAGCTCGAATCCCACAGAGTGGGAGTGCCATCAAGGCCAAATTACGAAGGAGCCATTGCAGCCAAACTCTCAGTCCACCAGTCAGCCACTCCAAACAAAACACACATTGGGCTGACCATGTGGTCCGAGTTATCCCGTCAGTTGGAAGCCTTCCAAGCCACGGCTTTTAGCGCACCGTGATAGTTTTAAGCGCGCAGATTGTTTGTAGTGCGGAAAATGCGCTGAGCTCTCGACCTTACTCTATCCCCACCCCAAAATCAGACCACTGTCCGAGCCGGTCAGTTGACTGATGTGGGAGTGGGCGCATTGGCTGACGGACCAGTGTACCCGTCTTCGCGCGCCACAGCACGACCTGGCCCTCCATAACACATAAACCAGGATTCACTTACTCAGGGGATATGGAGGAGCCATCGCCGCCTGACTCCCAGTCCACTGTTCAGACACTCGACACACACGGCGCAGACACTGAGCTGACGGCGTGGTCTGGTGTAAGCGTCCTATTGGCGGTCTTCCAAACCACGGTTTCTAGGACCCGTGATATACTTAGGTACATGGTGATGGTGAGGGTGTTGCCGATGTATTGGTGTAGGTAGTGTGCGCTGATATAGCTAAGCCTCCGGTGGTGTACCGCAGGTTGTCGTGGAGGTGCACGTGTCCTAAAAGTCCCATGCGGTGTGTGAATTTGCGAGAGCAGTGAGGGCAGTGGAGGCGGGCACGTCGACTGTATGTCGGAGCCTCAGGCGCTGGTTCAAGAGCCTCCATGCTATTGATTCACAGTTTACTAACCAGGCTGATGCGTGAGTTGAAGTTTCGGGCGCATTTTGGGCAGGAAAAATCGGCAGAGGCTGGGGGTATGTCATTTATGGTAGTGGGGGTGGTAGTGGGGGTGGCAGTGGCGGTATGAATGGCAGGAGCGGAGGGTGTGCATGGTGTATCGGTGTTGTCGGCATTGTGGTGAATTCCGCTGTCATAGATGTGCATGTGACCGAATAGGCTCATGCGATGTGTGAATGCGCAAGGACAGTGAGGGCAGTGGAAGCGGCGATCTCTGCTCTGTGTTGGAGCTCCAGGCACTGGTTCACCAGTCTCTGTACGATGGATTCGCAAGTGACCGACCAGGCCGATGCGTGAGGTGAATGTGTGGTCCCAAAGAGGACTGTTTAGGAGAGAGTCCCCATCGCTGATGGTTGTAGTGGTGGTGGAGGTGGTGGTGGTCGTGGGGGTAACACGTGCTGAGCATTGAGATGTGGTCTCGATGATGGTGGGACTACTGGCATTGATGCCGGGGTGATGGTGGGGGAGTTCGAAGGAGGGTTGGCCGATTTTGACGTAGAATTTTGAGTTTATGTAATGTTGTTGCATTGCGTCCGAAGATGTCCGACTAGGCCGATTCGCACGCGCAAGATGCGGTGACAGCATGGGCATGTTGGAAGGGCCTGGGCATTGGCGATGGTGGTCCGGGGTGCTGGTGACTTTCGTGCCGCACTTTTGGTCTTGGCAGCGGCGATCCTGTTGGCTTCGTAGATTGCTGCCCCTGTCTTCACTGTTCTCCTCCAGGCCGATCGATTTCGGGCGAGGTCCTCCAAGGTCGCCCGGTTTATCTACAGTTGCTTCAGCGATTTCTTCAAAGTGTCTTTGTGGCGTCATACTTGACCCCCTTGTCGACGAGAACCCGTGGCGACCTCTCCATAGAAAAGTAGTTTGCGAAGCCTTTCGTCCTCATCCGCACAAGCTGACCACTCCAGCGCAGGTCCAGTTGTTTCAACGGAGCGCAAATGCTGAGAATGCCTGTTCATTCTAACACTTCCGTGTCAGCTTTAGTATTCTGCGGAAATAGCTGAGGTGGAAGTGGTTGAACTTCCGCGCTTGCTTTTGGTATATCTTTCACGTCTCCGCTCAATACAGCAGCGCCTGCAATATGACAGCTTTGTACGTCTTGAGTTTGGTGCTCAGGTGGAGACCATGTCTAATCCAGACCACATTTTGCATGCGTGTAAAGGCTTAGCTGGATTTAGTGATCCGATGGGCGATCTCATCTTCGACGTTGGTGCTGCGTGAGAGATTGCTGCCTAGGTACGTGAAGGTATCCACAGATTTAATTTGGGCACCATTGACATTGATATGAGCTGTGGTGTAGAGAGTGTTGGGCGACGGCTGATGCATCACAACCGTTTTCTAAGTGTTGATGCGAAGTCCGAAGGTATCACAGGCGGCAGTGAAGAGGTCCGTGCTCCTTTGCATTTCCCTTTCTGTCGTTGTATTAAGTGCGCAGTCGTCAGCGAATAGAAGTTCGTGGATGGTCGCTGTGGAGACACGCGAGTGGAATATATATTGTCGGTTTTGTAGTCCGTTAAAATTCAAAACCACATTTTTTGTCCAAGGTCACCGAGGGTATTTGCCAATTGTATTGTGGCATTACTCTTTTAAAACGAACCCATTCTACAAATATTTCCCTTTGGTGTCTCCAGCTCAGCACCTGTTAACACGATACTTGTCAATTTCTCTGTATTCAGTTGCAATAAAGTATCCTCATTCGGAGTTCGTTAGCCTAAAAATCAACCGTATTGAACCACCATTAATAAATAACTAAATTGTACATTTAAGGCACAGAAGGCCCCATCATTATTATAGCTGTATGAATAAATTCAAAGTGGATAAATGCTGCACTATGTGAACAACCATATGAACCGCATACATGAGTAAGATGGTAGGCACATCCGATTCAGAACAATTCGCCATTTTTAAAACAAAATTCAACAATCTTTGGACTATACGGTGAACTAGGAAAGAAGCAGGGAAAAAACTCCTATGGTTAAATCGGGGGCAGAGTTCGGCAATCCGCTTATTTAAAAAAAATACTAAGAGAAAAACTGCTTCTCTAAAAAATTAATAGCTAAAGTTGATGGGATTGGTACAATGTAATGGGATAGTACTGTGATGTTGCTGAAAAAGTACGAGGGTTCAGAACGATCCTTGTCGGGTGAGATATAATAGAACAGCCAGAGCTACTGTTTATAACCATCAGGGATGTAAGACAGGAGAGACGCATCGTAGACAACAGGGTCAAAACGAGAAGGGGAAAGAAGAGGCCACGAGATCATCACCTTGCTGACCACATAGTCCATCGACAAGGTGGCGAAACCTCAGAACCCGCGACGATCATCAACAGAGCTTAGAGACCATCGTCAGGGTTGCAAAGTTGGAGGCAAGTATCGAGGTTGTCAAGAGTCTGTGATGATAGTTGAAAAGGAGGGGACGAGAAAATGACTGCAAACATTGACTCTGCAGAGCATAACAGAAAAACATTTAGAAACCAATGTTCTATCAAGGGAACTGCCTCAACTACCAGGAGGACCCTTTTCAAAATCCAAAAGTTGCGAGTTTTGGTAGGAAACAGACAATAAGGACTTTATATCTTCTGAAGTTAAATGTTTGCGTAATTTGGTTTTGAAAATCGCTAATGTAGATGACAACCTAATTTCGAGTGGAAGACTATTCCAGATGAAAGTATATTTGGTGGCAAAAACTGAGAATGGTTAGTTGTGGAGCTAAGGGGTGGTGAAATGATCATGGAGGAATTACGAGTGACATAAGGTTGATCTACTGGAGGGAGAGTGTTAATTCATGGGAGCTTTGGACAACAGTTAACGCGAAACAAAAAGCAGGGACCAGCTTCGAGTCTTCTTACCCACAGAAATTTTATGTTAGCTAAGAAGCATCCATCCGTATAAGAGATACTGTCTCCAGGAAGAGAAAATAGTCTTCTAGTAAAAACCCTCTGAACTTTTTCAATCTTACTGAGGTCAAAAGCATTCATCAGCCCAAACAGGGGGCAGCAGTATTCTTCACTGGGAAGAACAAATATGTGGTAAAAGTCTTAACCTTATTTCCGGAAGGAAGAAATTATGTGATATAAAACCGCATATATGTGCAGCCTTTGCAGAAAATCAATCTGCATGAGACGATAATGCTAGCTTATTCGTGCAACTCAGATCTAAGTCTCTTATGGCTGATCGTTGTAAAAGTGTACTCTTTTGATATACTAGGGGTCCAGGAAGCTTGGCGGGACCAAAACACATGAAACTACTCTTGGATGAAGAAAAGGGCATCTGCCAACTAGAGCGCCAACATGAGAGCATTAGTAGATCATTGGTGATTTTATCAACGCAACTATTGGCAGTGTCTTTAGAAAATGACTAAGTGCACTTGAGATCGTCAGCGTATACCAATTTTTGTGAATTTTTGAGAATAGTTGAAATTTTGTTTATGTGCAGAATGAAGAGGTGGGGACCTAGAACCATGCCTTTAAAAACGCCACTTGGATCAGATGAGGCGTCGAGTAGCTATTACCTACTTAGTCCTTCTGGCTGCGGTTAGACAAGTAGGAACAAATGAAGTAAAGGAGAGGAGGCTGGATGCCAAGAGCTTACAGTTTCACCGGAAGACGTTTGTGCAGTACCTTGTCAAAGGCTTTACTCAGGTCAAAGTAGATCACAACCACTGACTGTTGCTCATGACGAAGGGAAGTGACACACTTCGCGTGATCTTCCAGGTTGAAAACCATATTGCGAGTCGCTTAAATGCCTATTTTCCAGGCAAAAGTCAAGAATTTGATTGAAAAATATTTTTTTCCGAAGTTTTGCTAGAGCCGGGGTTTTGCGAACGCCTCGAAAATTATTTACGTCTGAACGTCGTCCCGACTTGAAGACATGAAGAATAATAGATGCCTTTCCATGAGTCAGGAAAGAATCCGTTTAAAAGCTGAACTGAGAATATATGGCTAAGCAATCGGGGGAAGCTCGGCACTCTCTTGCTAACTGAGTTTGGAATTCCGTCAGTCCCTGAAGAGGGCGAGTTTTTTAGACGAATTATTTGCTTACGAATTAATTCTAAAGAGTAATTAATGGTGATGCCAACATTGAATGAGGATGGCTGAAACGTCGGAACCGGTCCAGGTTCCATCGTAAGATGATTTGCAAAGAAAGTACTAAACAATTCTGCCTTGTCACAGTCTTTGAGAACGAAGTTCTTAACTTCATTTAGTAATGGAGGAAGTACATATCCTCATTTAGAGGAGGATCAGCGACGGAACAGTTAAACAAGAGCTTTTACGGAGTTTGGCGCGCAGAGTGCGCAAGATGCCCACTGTCTTTCACGTGCAAGACGAATCTTAGAGGCTAATTAAAAAGTTTCTGCTATCCTTAGATGCACAGATAACGAACTAGTAGATTGATCTTTCAACTGTCTCCTCAATTTCTTTAGTCTTGGCAAAAGAATGTGAGGAATGGTGGATGCCAAAGCGTCGGGCTTGACAATTTTGGTTGGCATAAATTTCAGGATGCTATTTTAAATGACTGACAGGAAGTCAAAAAGACTTGTTGCGTCCTTCGTGGAGGAGAGATTCTGCCAGTCCAATGAGTTCAAAAAGTTATTAATTGAGCAAATATCTGCGAAATCAAAAGCATGATGGGTGCGAACGGCACCAGCCTTTTTCAAACAGATAATCGGAATGCAACAGTAAATTAATATATGGTCACTTTGGAAGAGGCCCTGCTTAAAATCAACGAATAGGGGAGCAATAGCATTTGTGAAAATCAGGTCTAAAATATGCTTGTCTCTCGTTGAAGAACGGACAAGCTGGGACCAATTAGAAAAATTAATAGTATCTAGGAAAGGCTGAACTCTGGGTGGACAAATGTTTGAAATCCAGTCAATTTCAGGAAAATTAAAATCCCCAGCGATTATTTTGATGTTAAAATTGGACTCCGAAACCAATTTTAAAATTTCAAAAAGTTTTGCATCATCATCGGATGATGAATTAGGCGGGTGGTAAATACACCCGAGAATAGCCTTTTGCCAGGTCGACAGGATAATGGATGCGAAGCAGTAATTACCAGAGAATGACGTAACGTCTAGATCAAACGGGAAGTGCTTAAATGAAGCTTTAATATAGAGAAGAAAAACACCACCACGCTTACTAATGTGGTCTTGACCGTCGAGATCATACTGGTCTATGACAAATGAACAGTTGGAAATTAAGGGATGGGTTCAAGATTCAGTTGCACATCGGGCATTAACTCGAAAGCAATGAATCTCGGTTGGGCCATCTTATTTATAACAGATCTAGCATTAAGTACTATGACATCTAGTGAAGTTCGAGTATCGAAACTATTTTCATCGTTATTTATTTTTAAAAAATGTGGCAGTGGGTAATTCAATTGGAAGTTATAGTGGTTTGGAGGGTAATTGCCAACTGCGCCAGAACTATTGGTAAAAGTGACGTCAGTAACAAAAGGCTGAGAGGGATATCTAAAAGGTGTAGGAATATAACTTTCCGGCATCGAACCACCATAGGGGTTAAACCGGGATATGCCTGTTGGTAGTTAAAATGAAATGGGGGGAAGTAAGATGGAATATAGAGGCTAGTGGGAGAGGGAAAGCAGCTTAAAGAATTAAGTGCTGGGAAGTCGGGCCTTGTATATCGGTTAACATGGTTAGGGTTATTTGCCTGTTGGAGAGGCTTGGCTAGTTTTGGTGAAGGCAGTATGTGATAAGTTCGAACTGCGCTAACTTGCTTTTCGGTTTGGGTTGGATTTACGTCCTTCGGACGACCTGCCTTGGGTGATATATTTGGGGTTATGAGGTAATCCGTGGGGTTATGGGATGAGCTAGTTTGTGGAGGGTTAAATAAGTTGTCTTCAAATTGTGATTTTTGTAGTTGAAGTACGCTATTTATGCGTAGTGGCTCGGGAAATTTCACGTGGGGACCTGGAGAACGGCGTTCAAGAAGGGAAGCTGTCGGTCTTTGTGCTTTAGACGGGTTAGCTGGTATAAATGCTTTAGACGGGGTTGCGGACATTATAGGTGGGCTAAAAGCACCGGAAATGTCTATAATCGGCCGTGATGGAAACGAAGTAGAAGGTGGAGGGGCTGACCGACATGGACATCTAAGGAGATGAATTAACCGGTGCATTGAGGTTAGTGGAAATAGGACCAGATGTAAGAATATAAGGTTGAGAAGTTGATGACCCGTTTCTTCGCTCCATTAATGTAAGATCACAATAATAGAAACATTTTGTCATTATCAAATATTGAGAAGTGCGACCTTGTATAGCAAAGATTGACTCCCCTCAATTGTTGAAAACAATTTAACTAAGATAGGTTGATTCTTGCTATGCGAAGAGAGGCGTTTTGCTTCCACGATTTTGTAGTTGAAACCAACCGAGTACAAAAAGTCCATAGCATTGTCAACTGGGCGTCTATGTATGGGAAAAGTTTGGAGAAAATGATGATTCCGTCAATTTCAATGCACTATATTGAGAGGAATAGAAATGATCTTGCCTAATTTCTGATTTTGAGTTCACTTATAATTGATCGAATTGGAATTCGATGGGCTGGACGTCATTTTCATTTCTGGGTGTTCTTTTCTAGCCTTTGGCCTTTCACTACACTCAAGGTGTTTCCGGTCGGAATTTCAATATTTCGACTATTTAAGCTAAATAAATTGGGGCTTCTAGCCTGCTAGCGGTTACGCTGTTGTGTCCTGTTTAACTTTGCGTCGGAGGGAAGGATTATATTCTTTGGAGTGGTTGGGTTCACTGAGTCAATTACTAGATTCTCTGTAGAAGGGTTTTCTGAAGGAGAAACGTTAGTACCTCGTTCAATCGAAATATTTAAAGGTATGTGTTCAATCGTGACCGGAGTTAGAGTACAAATTGGAAAAGTTTATTGAACGCAGGAGAAGGAACATAACTGCCTAATAACTCAGGTAGCAGTAAACGGAAAATAGTACTAGTTAGTGAGAAGTGCTGGGATGTGAAATAGAAAATTGACACGGAGTCGGCTTTGCGGAGGAGATCAAAGGACCACCTTGTTTTGATGGGATTGAAGGTACCATAACTAGGACGAACAAAATAGAAACTGATTTAGTACATTCAAAATGCCTGCCAAACCTTGACGAACCGGCCGTTGCAACACCTCTCTTTAAGATTGGACACTGTCATCAACGCCAGTTTCAACGACGGGTTGAGGGATAATGACTTAGCCTGCTAGTGAAAGGTGAGCTGGTCATCAGTGAGTATTGGGAGTGAACCAGTCCAACAATGGTAGCCGCCCGTGGTTTATCTTTAGTTTGGAGAAATGAGTCGTGAAGAGGTTAGCGCCGGGCTGGGTAGCGTCATGGATCAGGAAGTTCGTGGGAGTACAAATGCCTAAGAGGAAGAATGATCCTTGCCATGGATGGTGAACCTTGTCATTTGTGCCTCTGATAGTTACGGAGTTGTAAAGGAGCACTAAGTCACAAATTGCGTTAGTTTGATCTGAACATTGATGATCGTGAAGAAACTTCTGGTAGGTTGAAGAAGACAGTATAGTAGCTCGTACAGCATCATGTGCCTGTCGAATTATATACCTGGCTTTTGTGGCGTATTTGGTTGATATGATAAGGCCTGAGGCAGGGTGAGGATAGAACACATCACATGAAAACCGCAGCTCACGTCCGGTACACAGGAAATGGGGAGGAAACCCGCGCTGGAGTAGATAGATCCACCAGAAGCCAAGGGGCAGAAAGGTAGGTGGATCACTATTAGTATCAGTATATTTGAGGGAGATTTAGGTGAGTCACCTTTGAATTTCCTATTTGTACATGCGAGTTGCGGTATCAAAAAAATAGTATCTCGATATGTTGGCGAGGCCAACATAGTGGAACAAAGTTGAAAAAGAGCAGACAGTGAAAAAAACACCCGGTGATATTTAGGAGTAAAACTGTCGCCCTTGAGGTGGGTCCAACGGGGGTCATTGCGGATGTCCCTTGCTGATTGCAGCGTCCGTTGAGGGATTTCAAACGCAGAAATATATGCCCAGATCATCCTCGGTCCATTGCGGTTCGAACCAAGGGAGAACGTTCATACACCTCATGGACGACGGCCGCCAGGTCCAGCTGATGCGAACACTCACGGTGTCAACAAGGTGTGCAAATAATTAAGCAGCGAAGACCACGAGGACTCCAGCATGGGAATTATGGGAGAATGCAAGACCTCAAACGAAAATAACAAACAAATAAATGTTACTCAAATATAGATAGTAGTATCATAAATACCTAATTTGCTGACGTTACTCTTGCAGCTTTCAGTTCTTGTTGTAGCTCGCACCATTATATCGATCGGTTCTCATGCACCAGCCACCACCCAGCGTTGAATATAATGCTCCCCGAATCAATGTCAACGGTGCTTAACTCAAAAGCGTGGAAACCTTCGCTTATCTAGGAAGCACGCTGTCATGCAACACGAGAATCGATGACAAGGTTGCCCAACGTATCTCCAAAGCTAGTCACGCCTTCGGCAGGCTACATGCCTCCGTGTGGAATCACCTCAGTATTTAACCTGAACACCAAACTGAAGATGTGCAAGGCCGTCGTCTTGACGAC
The DNA here is from genome assembly GCA_017591395.1 of Schistocephalus solidus. Lineage (NCBI taxonomy): Eukaryota > Metazoa > Platyhelminthes > Cestoda > Diphyllobothriidea > Diphyllobothriidae > Schistocephalus > Schistocephalus solidus. Next base: position 31,020 of record WEDG01003192.1, read on the forward strand.
ACTTCTTTATGGAGCGGAGACCTGGACCGTCTACTCGAACCAAGTCAGGAAGCTGAATCACTTTCATCTCAGCTGCCTCCGCAGAATACTGAAGATGAGATGGCAAGACAGGATCCCAGACACGGGAGTCCTGGAGCGGACCGGAATCCTCAGCATCCACGCCATGCTGAGGCAAGTGCAACTGTAATGGAGCGGCCAACTGGAAAGAATGGACGACGAGCGACTACCCAAACGACTTTTCTACGGAGATGTCGCTACGGGTGTTCGACGAGAGGGAGGTTATAAACGACGCTACAAGGACACTTTGAAGAAATCGCTGAAGCAACTGCAAATCAACTCGACGACCTGGGAGGACCTCGCCCAGGATAGACCAGCATGGAGAAGATCCGTGAAGACTGGTTCAGCTATCTATGAGGCCAACCTTATCGCCACCGCCAAGACCAAAAGAGCGGCACGAAAGTCACCAGCACTCCGGACCAACATCGTCGATACGCAGGCCCTGCCAACGTGCCCATGCTGTTAACGAACCTTCGGCGCGTGAATAGGCCTGGTTGGACATCTTCGGATGCAATGCACTAACAATCCGACAATTCCAATTTCTACGTATAATTCTTCCAACCCTTCTTCAGACTCCCCCACCCTCATCCTGGCATCAATTCCCTTACTCCCACCATCATATAGACCATATCTCTCTACTCATCACCTGTTACCCCAATCACCGCTACCACCACCGTCTTCGCCTTCACTACCACCACCACCACCGTCAGCGATGGGGACTCTCTCCTTAACTGTCCTTAATGCGACCGCATATTCACCTCACGCATCGGCCTGGTCGGTCACTTGCGAATCCATCGTACAGAGACTGGTGAACCAGTGCCTGGAGCACTAACACACAGCAGAGATCGTCGCCTTCACTGCCATCACTGTCCTCGCACATTCAATCATCGCATGGGCCTATTCGGTCACATGCGCATCCATGCAGCGGAATTCACCGTTATGCCGACAACACCGATACATTCTGCACACCCTCCGCTCCTACCATTCTTACCGCAACTGCCACCCCACTACTATGAATGACATCCCACCAGCCTCTGCCGATTTCTCCTGCCCACAATGCGCCCGAAACTTCAACTAACGCATCGGCCTGGTCGGTCACCTGCGAATCCATCGCACGGAGGCTGGTGAACCAGTGCCTGGGGCTCCGACATACAGTTGCCGCGCCCGCCTCCACTGCCCTCACTGCTCCCGCACATTTACACACCGTATGGGCCTATTAGGACACCTGCGCTTCCGCGACAACCTGCGGTAAACCACCGGATGCTTAGCTACATCAGTGCACACCACCTACACTACCCAGAGATCTACCCCAGAGATCGCCTTATCTTCTCCTTTCATATATATATATATATATATATATTCCGGTCTCCCTTGTCTTTGTCGGTTCCACTTTAACATCATATGCTACATGTCGCTATGCGACCGCCTGCGAGGGCTCTAGTCTGAGCTCCAGGGTACATGGGAACATGCATGTTCCTTAAGCAGATCGGTGAGCCGCACACTATCATCATATGCCCGATCACAACCGACAAAAACAACGAGCCCATGGCTCAATCGTTGAGCGTTCGACTCAAATACCAAAGGTCGCTGGTTCGAATCCCAGTTGTGCCACACTTGGGATTGGGTATGACTGGCTGATGACGGCTAATAAGCCAGAAATGGCCATTTCGGTCTCCCTTGTCTTTGTCGGTTCCAATTTAACATCATATGCTACATGTCGCTATGCGACCGCCTGCGAGGGCTCTAGTCTGAGCTCCAGGGCACAACGGAACATGCATGTTCCTTAAGCAGATCGGTGAGCCGCACACTATCATATATATATATATATATGGCAAAGACGTTATACCGTACTTCCGACATAGATACTAGCTAAAAGCCCAGACACGTGTTTCGCCGATGTTTCTGCTGCTGTGTGACACACAGCAACGAGGGGTTCGGCTCCTCAGTGGGTCCCCCAGCGTTCTCTATGCGGTTTCTGGTATATGGACTCCAGAGAATAATCGGGTAAATAATTTCTGAAATTATTAAGTGCAGGACATGGAGTCAGGTGCTTCGGACATGACTTTTTAGGGTCAAACCCGAAATTTCAATGAACATTTGGGTCGAAGACAATCAACCACTGTGGAATAACCACGTAATGCCCATTCTACAAACAAGTAGTACTACAAGTAGTATGAATCTTATATGGCAAAGACGTTATACCGTACTTCCGACATAGATACTAGCTAAAAGCCCAGACACGTGTTTCGCCGATGTTTCTGCTGCTGTGTGACACAGCAACGAGGGTTCGGCTCCTCAGTGGGTCCCCCAGCGTTCTCTATGCGGTTTCTGGTATATGGACTCCAGAGAATAATCGGGTAAATAATTTCTGAAATTATTAAGTGCAGGACATGGAGTCAGGTGCTTCGGACATGACTTTTTAGGGTCAAACCCGAAATTTCAATGAACATTTGGGTCGAAGACAATCAACCACTGTGGAATAACCACGTAATGCCCATTCTACAAACAAGTAGTACTACAAGTAGTATGAATCTTATATGGCAAAGACGTTATACCGTACTTCCGACATAGATACTAGCTAAAAGCCCAGACAAGTGTTTCGCCGATGTTTCTGCTGCTGTGTGACACAGCAACGAGGGGTTCGGCTCCTCAGTGGGTCCCCCAGCGTTGCAAGCCGGCTATGTCGCCACCTTCGTCATTTGTGGCAGCTGGACCGACATACGAACAGGATGTGTCCATATTCAAGAGGCTTTGCATATTTCTGCAATAGACCTTGCTTTTGTGTAGATTTTTGCATTGGATTAGTTGCCTGACCATAAAAAGTCATGTCCGAATCACCTGACTCCATGTCCTGCACTTAATAATTTCAGAAATTATTTACCCGATTATTCTCTGGAGTCCATATACCAGAAACCGCATAGAGAACGCTGGGGGACCCCACTGAGGAGCCGAACCCCTCGTTGCTGTGTCACACAGCAGCAGAAACATCGGCGAAACACGTGTCTGGGCTTTTAGCTAGTATCTATATCGGAAGTACGGTATAACGTCTTTGCCATATAAGATTCATACTACTTGTAGTACTACTTGTTTGTAGAATGGGCATTACGTGGTTATTCCACAGTGGTTGATTGTCTTCGACCCAAATGTTCATTGAAATTTCGGGTTTGACCCTAAAAAGTCATGTCCGAAGCACCTGACTCCATGTCCTGCACTTAATAATTTCAGAAATTATTTACCCGATTATTCTCTGGAGTCCATATACCAGAAACCGCATAGAGAACGCTGGGGGACCCACTGAGGAGCCGAACCCCTCGTTGCTGTGTGTCACACAGCAGCAGAAACATCGGCGAAACACGTGTCTGGGCTTTTAGCTAGTATCTATGTCGGAAGTACGGTATAACGTCTTTGCCATATAAGATTCATACTACTTGTAGTACTACTTGTTTGTAGAATGGGCATTACGTGGTTATTCCACAGTGGTTGATTGTCTTCGACCCAAATGTTCATTGAAATTTCGGGTTTGACCCTAAAAAGTCATGTCCGAAGCACCTGACTCCATGTCCTGCACTTAATAATTTCAGAAATTATTTACCCGATATATATATATATATATATATATATATATATATATATATAAGCAGATTCATTGAAAACCCTTTTTACAGATAGACGCTAGCAAAATTTACAAATATCTCAAGGTGTTATCGTTATAGCACATTTGTCATTGGTATCGACTACATAAATGTCCATCAAGTAAAATTCATCAAGTCTTCTTTTAAACATTGCAACGCCCTCAGCCTGAACAACTGAAGTAGGCAGTTTGTTTCATTCCTCAATCACACGGTGGGAAAATAAGTTGGCACGCACTTCAAGATTTGCGTGGTTTGTCTTCAGTTTGTATTGGTGACCTTGGAGATTCGCCATGTTTGCCAATTAAAAAAATTTGCCATTTGAAGAGAACATCTAACTCCTCTGATAATTTTGAAAACTAAGATCATCGCCCCTGTGTATTACCTAAAGATAGAGAGAGAGATAAATACGCTTTATTTTGAAATATCATTCAACATTTTCAGCAAAAATATAAATGGCTCCATTCACTAAGATAAAAGGATAAGTAAACATAATATGCAAGAATCAAAGAGTCAAAAATGGACATCTAGCGGGGAGATAGTTCTAGTCTCAGCTTTTTTACTTCAGTCTCTTCACACGTAGGGTAGCGTGCTAGAAATGGCCAAACAGAGCGCTGGTATGCCGTTGTATGGCAGGCTTTATGGCGAAAGCCTCAGCGCATCTGACGGGAAGACTTCCCATCAATCAGCTCAGAGTGAAGGGGATGGGTTACATCATCAAGGATTCGCCCAGCGAATTGTTCGACTGTCGTTAAGTGCCGTTTTGATATCAAATCCACTAAAACAGTATAAGAAAAGGACAGAGGAAAAAGTTTTAATCTTTCTAGTCGATCCTCATAAGTTAGGCATTCCAATCCACTGACTAGTTGCGTCGCCCCCCGTTGAAATTTCTCCAACAGAGTGTTATCATGCTTCGTCCAGGGGTGCCACGCCTAAACTCAATATTCCAACACCGGCTGGACAAAGGTTCCAAATAAGCGCCCAAAAAAATCTTCGTAAAAATTAACGAAGTATCTCTTGATCGCTCCTAAGATACTCACAGCTTTCTTCGCTATTTCGCACAGTGTGACGATGGTTAGGGGGCGGGTATTATCAACATACCCAATTCCTTTAGAACATTTACCCTCTCAAGTTGGTGACCGCTGATGAATTACTGATATTCGAACCTCATCACCCTTCTGTAACTAGGCCGTAGTCGGATGATTTGACATTTTTTGAAATAAGGGTTTAGCAGTCACTCATCACACCATGTTTGCAAGCGATCAAAGTTATTTTGTAAGTTCTGCGCATCTTCCGGTTTTTAAATAGAATTCCATAATTACAGATCAGCAGCAAACATGAATTTCTCACAAGTCAGACAATCAAGGCAGTCGTTCACGTATATTAAAAACAGAATCGGACCCGGAACGCTCCTCTGCGGAACTCCACTGCGAACGGTTTCCCAGTGCGGCTTGGCATCTCCAATACAAACATGTTGGTGCATGCCTGTGAAGAGTCGGCCAGCCATTCGAGTAGGTTGCATGTCACACCCATTTGACGCAGCTTCATTTAAGGCCTTATTTGGAGCAGAACTTCTAAATTTTCGATAGTCCTTTCTCGGTCATGGAGACAGCTGCTTGGGAAGGAAGAAGAAAATGAAAGTATAATTGAATCAGTGTTAAGATAAATGTGCAGTCTTCACTTAAAAGTAGACAGATTTTTTTATAATGTTATATTGACTGACAGATTTTTCCAAAGAAAACAATACCTGCAAAAAAATAACAGAGAGCGTTTAGCAGTTGATGATATAGGAGGAGGTATAATCAGTGAAGAATTGCGTAGGTTGTATGGAAGACTAACGGGGTAAGTGCTGGAATTTGGTGAATAATTTAACTATTATTAAGACGGAAAAGGTGGCAGAAGCCAGCTTCCAGCCACCAAAACCATATAAATTTCAGATAAGTTAGCTGGCACCTATTCGAGTAGGAGCTAGTTGAAAGTCTCGAAGGAAGAGTTTCCGAGTAAAATGTTTTTGGAACTTTTTCAATTATAGAATTTCTAGGCTCGTTCAATAAATCAAAGAATCGGCAGCATTGCTCAAGAATAGGAAGGACAAAAATTTGATAAATCTTTATTTTATTTCTGGAAGATAGAAATTATAAGAAATAAAGCCACAAATCTGGGCAACTATGGCCATAATTCTATCGGCATAAGGCGACAGATCTAAATTATTTGTATAGTATAAACCTAAGTCTTTGATAATGGAACATTCAGTCATAGGGGTGCCTTGAAAAATAACTGGTTGTGGTAGTCTGTCAAGATCAAAGCACATATAACGACACTAGCAAGGTAATAATTCAATTTGACCCGTTGAGCTCCATGCGGAAAGAGCATGCAAGTCTGCATGAATTTCTTCGAAGTATCGTTTGGCCGAAGATTTAAAGAAAAAATGTACGCCTTTAGGATCGTCCGCATAAATCAAAGACTGAGATTGTTGAAATGTGGATGGAATATCATTAATGTAAAGCAAAAACAAAAAAACGATATAGCACGGTGCCTTTAAGAACACCGCCTACCATAGGGGTCTCAGTTGAAAACGAGGACTCTATTAAGGTCTTTTGTTTACGATTAGTTAGAAAAGATGAAATGAAATCGGTATAGGGACTAGGAATTCCTAAAGCTTCTCGAAGACTTTGACAAGGCAGAATTGTTTAGTGCGTTTTTTAAAAATAATTATACGATGGAACCTGAACCAATCAAACGTTTTAGCCATCCTCATTCAATGTTCTCATCACCATTGATTTCTCCTCAGAACTAATTCGTAAGTAAGTAATTCGTCTAAAAAACGTGCACTCTTCGGGGACTGACGGTATTCCAAGCTCAGTTAGTAAGAGAGTGCCAAGCTTCCCCTGATTGCTTAGCCATATATTCTCAGTTTATCTTTTAAATGGATTCTTTCCTGACTCATGGAAGACATCTACTATTCTTTCTATCTTCAAGTCGGGATCTCGTCCGTTCCCCTAACCGTGGCTCTAGCAAAACGTCTTTAAAAAATATTTTAAATCAAATTCTTGACTTTTCCCTGGAAAATAGGCTTTTAAGCGACTCGCAATATGGTTTTATACCTGGAAGATCACGCGAAGTGTGCCACTTAGCTTTTGTTAACCCCATCACTTCCCTTCATGATGAGAAGCTGTCAGTGGTTGTTATCTACTTTGAATTGAGCAAAGCCTTTGTCAAGGTACCTCACAGACGTCTTCTGATGAAACTGGAAGCCCTCGGCATCCGGCCTACTCTACTTGTCTTCATTGGTTCCTACTTGTTTAACCGCAACCAGAAGGACTCAGTAGGTAATAGCTACTCGATGCCTTATCTGATCACAAGTGGCGTTTTTCAAGGCATGGTTCTAGGTCCCCAACTCTTCATTCTGCACATAAACTACATTTCAAATATGCTCAAAAATTCACAAATGTTGATGTACGCTGACGATCTCAAGTGCACTTAGTCATTTTCTTAAGGCACTGCCAACAGTTGCGTTGATAAAATCAACAATGATCTACTTATGCTCTCATTTTGGAGCTTTAGTTGGCAGATTACATTTTCTCCATCCAAGAGTAGTTAATGTGTTTTGGTCCTGCCAAGAGTACACTTTAAGAACGATCACCCATAAGAGACAAAAGATTTAAGTTACACGAATAAGCTAGCATTATCGCTTCATGCAGATCGAATTTCTGCAAAGGCTGCACGGATATGTGGTTTTATATCATATAATTTCTTCCTTCCGGAAATAAAGTTAAGAATGCACCGCATGTTTGTTCTACGCATCCAAGAAGACTGCTGTACCCTCTTTGGGCTGATGAACGCCTCTGACCGTAGAAGAATGAAAATGTTCAGAGAGATTTACTCGAAGACTATTTTTTTCTTCCTTAATTCAGCATCTCTTATGCGGATAGATATCAGTTAGCAAACTCGAAGCCGGGCTCTGCTTCCTGTTTCACGTTAACTCTAGTCAAAATCTCCCACAAATTAACGCTCTCACTCGGGTAGATCGACCTTAGGCCACTCGTAATTCCTCCATGATCATTTCACCATCTCTTAGCTCCACAACTATCCGTTATCATTTTTTCCCTCCAAGTATGCTTTCGTCTGGAATAATCATCCACTGGAAATAAGGTCTTCGTCTACATTAGCTATTTTCAAAACCAAATGACGCAAACATTTAATTTCAGAAGATATTAAGTCCTTATTGTCTGTTTCCTTCCCAAATTTGAAACGTTTGAATTTTTAAAAGGGTTCTCTTTGTATTTGAGGAAGTTCCCTGATATTATATTGGTTTATAAATATGTTTTAATTTAGAATTTTGAATTAATATTTGGTAAGCACCGGGAAGGCACTGTCTAAGCAAACATTAGTAATGAAATAAATTTATGACAATTTGTGCAGATAAAATGTACAAATACATAACTTGTCCTGCTATGTCAACAGTTAGCAATGTTTAAAAATTAGTGGTGAACTAGAAATAAATAGGCAGTGAAAAAAAAACTCCTACCCTAAAAATGGAGGCAGAGTTCAATAGGCCTTCATTTTTGAATAGAAGGTAGGAGAAAAAAACTGCTTAGCGAAAAATGGTCAGGTGGTTGAGTAGGGTAGAGTAATACTGAAGTAGCAGTTCATAATGAGATATTGAAACGTCGAGGTGATTCGTTCTTGATCACTTAGGCGTATGGAACAAAATCTCACGAAAATGCGTCAATAAACTTAAGTCCTCAGCATCTTAGGATCCATAATTGAATTCTGATGATGATTAGTATCCAAAGAAACGGTAGCATTTTAGACTGTGAACCACCGAATGTGAACGTCCGAATGACGTCATCGTTTGGAGTACTGGTGATATAAGGAGACATCATAGTTCATGGGTGACTCGAGGATGTGAAAATATTGTTTCAAGAGGGTCACTTAAATTCCCGATGGTCCTTTTTTCCGATTCATGGGAAAAGCTACTGAGAAAAGATGAGGAAAATAATAGGTTAATAGAATCAGTGTTAAGATAAATGTGCAGTCTTCGCTTGAATGCAGATAGACTAGTTAACGACCTAATTTCAATTGGCAAGTTATTCCAAAGAAAACTATACCTATAAGCTAAGAAAAGAGAGCGTTTACACGTGGAGGATGCAGGGGGATATATAATTAATGTAGAATTTCTTAGGTTGTAAGGAAGACTAACGGGAATAATGACAGAAAGTTTGGGGAGAGTTGAGCTATTATTTAGTTGGAAAAGGAGACAAAGCCTGCTTCAAGTCTCCTGACCCAAAGAAATTTTAGCTTCATTAGCTGGCATCTTGATGAGTAGGAAGTAGTTAAAAGAGTCGGATATAGGAGTTTTTTGTGAAATGTCTTTGGAAATTTTCAATTTTTGAACGGCTAGATTCGTTCATTAAACTAAAGAAAGGACAGTAAATTCAAGAATCGGATGTACAAACATACGATAAAGTCTTAATTTGATTTCAGGGAGGTAGAAATTATAAGAAATAAAGCCGCAAATCTGAGCAGCTTTGGCCATAATTCTATCGGCATGAGGCGAAAGATCTAATTTATTGATGGAGGAACATTCAATCATAGGGCAACCTTCAAAGATAAGAGGTTGTGGCAGGCTTACAGGCCGAAAACTCATGTAGCGACACTTAGTAGGTGAGAACTCCATTAGCCATGTGGAGCTCCAGGCCGAAAGAGCGTCTAAGTGTGAGTGAATTTGTTCTAGGCACCGTTCGGTCGTAGAGTTAGAGAAGGAATTATCCGCTGCAGTCAATCTTCTCAGTCGCTTTTTCGTCCCCTACTTTTCACCTATCATCACCAACTCTTAACAACCTTGATGCTTTTCTCCACGGTTGCAACTCTGACAATGGTCTTTGGGCTCTTTTGGTGATCGTGGCGGGTTCTAAGGTTTTCGCCATCTTATCGATGGACTATGAAGTCAGCAAGATCGCATCTCGGTTACGATCTCGTGGCCTCTCCTTTCCCCTCTTCGTTTTTATCCTGTTGTCTACGATAAGGCCTCCTCTCTCACCTCCCTGATGGTTATAAACTGAAACTCTGGCTGTTATATTATCTCTCACTCGCCAAGGAGCGTTCCGAAGCCTCATTTGTTTAATCAACATCACAGCACTACCCCCATTAGATCGCACCAATCCCATCAACTAGCTATTAATATTTTAGAGAAGCAGTTTTCTCTCCTAGTTATTTTTTAAATAAGCGGCTTTCCGAACTCCGCCCCTGATTAAACCGTAGGATTTTTTTCACTGCTTCTTTCCTAGTTCACCGTATATGCCAAAGACTGTTGACTAAAAAATGGTAAATCATTCGGAATTTTTGATATGCCTACCATACTAGTCATTTCTGCCGTTCATATGACTGCTCACGTAGTGCATCAATTATCCACTTTGTATTTATTTAACCCGCGATACTAAGTTTGTAATGATGGGGCCCTCTGGGCCTTAAATATACAATTTATTCATTTAATTATTGTCAGCCTCTCACATATTGCTGTGACATGTCTGGGGCGATCAATTTACTACCTGCGATGGCGGTATTCTTTTTAATTTCCAACCTTTTACAGTCGACCTGTTTGGACTGAAGAAAGGTCACCAGACTGTTTACACAGTCAGTAAGGCTAATGTAGCGCCTGCACCATTGTATTAGCACTCTATTGAGACTCTCTGTGTTATTTGTCGTGTTATCGTCATAGGTGATAACCCGTGCTATAGCATTGTTGGCTCACATACACTCACAAGTCAACCAATTTTCCTGGACATAAGGACAGAGTCCTAGAAAATTTGTTTCAATGTGCTGAATTGCGACCTTAAACTCAGAGTTCTCACAGCCTTCTTCACAAAAAAACATACCTAAATCAGCTGTCTTTGCTATACAGCCATGCGACTTTGTGTCTGAAGGCCTGCAACACATGGAAAGTACACAGTAAAATAGATATTTCAAATTCAGGAAAAATTCTTCGCTATGCTCTTATTTGCCCAGCATCCTTGTCAAGGAAAACCGTACGTATTTCCTTGGTAGCAGAGCCCCTAATTTCCTTTAATTTTCAAACAACCCATTGAATACTATTTACCATTTCGCTGAATACGAAAGCATCAAATACGGACCACGCATGACCCTGCTTATTGATTATCACTATATGATACAACACAACACATGGCAGTTATTTCGAAAGGTGCCGTCCATCTGCACCAACTGTGCATACTGAGCAAACATAATTTAGGGCTGGGTTTGAAAAGCAGATGACTTCCAGCCCTTTTTCATCTTATAGGAAATCGGAGATACGGCCGCTGTCATAGCATTAAGTGCTTCCGTCATTCCCGTGGCCAGCGGGTCAGTGCGCAAAATGCGCCTGCGCATGTTCGCAAGGTCCTTCATTTCTTAATTTATACCGAAGGAATCTACATACCTGTTTTTATAAACAAGGCTTACTTCTCAAATAAACGTTCAGCCGACCCACGTTAGGCCTGATCTGCGTTATCATATTCAGCAGGCCTTGCCCTGCTGCTCCTTTAAAATGGAGGAATTTAAAAACGTGGGAACCAACAGCCGGTTACAGATGTAGTTTTGCACGAGTTAAACCGACTACACATTTGGTTTACCACCGAATTCCACGGCTAAGAACCTCACTTTGCATCCGAATTTCAATGACATGACGCGTTATCGTTTGAATTAGAAACATAACCTTAGTTCTTCAATTTGAATTTGCTCCAGAATATCTGCCTGCGTAGACGCACGCGAAGTATATGCATCTTTATTTTATTATATTGCACGCGGCGTGACTCGCGGGCCGTTTACAGCTGTGCGAGTTCCTGAAATTGGAATTAGCCCCCTGAACTTTCAAAAAAGGAAACTTTGTTTTCACTTACCTCAGACGTCGGTAAACTCCGGAATTTAGGCCAGATACAGCCTAGCTAGTATTCGAGTCCGGCCTAACGCCTCCTAGTTATTTATTGTTGGATCCGGCCTTATTGAAGTTTCTCGGTTTTGTTCTTCTTCATTACTGTTGGTTGCAGCTCAAGCTGTGGCTCATGTTTATTTTTAGAACTGATGTCAGGCGCTTGTATGAAACAGAAGCGCCTGACCGGGTAGGGATGATAAATATTGTTTGTAGACAAGTTCACTCTCTGGTCTCGGTTTCATTCACCTCTTACCGGGGTCAAGGCTTGTGTTGTGCGCACGTGTGTGGGCTGTGACGTGTGAAGCAATTTTATTTCATGGCCATATTACATACATTGAGCTCCCGCACAGTTACCCCAATTACTACGCCTAAAGAACAGAAACAACGTGAAGCTACCAGTCTCCGGAAGGAAGACCTCAAACGTCGTGCCTTCAAACCTGAATAGACTGACGAATTATTCCTCTGCGCTCTCCGCTCACTGACAATCGCCTTTATGCTTTCTGTTGCTGAAATCCTCATCATTAGAACCTGATATTTTATCTGTCTCTAATAGCATGCAAGATCACGTTTCCCATTGATCGTACTGTATTTTTGAATAATAAAACGTTTCCTTTGACACCTCCGACTTCAGACTCACCTCCTGTCGCAATGTAAACTTATCTTGGAGTTGAGAATTTTTCAAATTTTTCAGTTTCCTCTGCCGTAGAACGAGATCATGGGACGTTATACAATGCAGCGATGATCTTTTACCATCATCTCCCCATCCCGACCCTAAGCGATCTGTTGATGATCACGGCGGATTCGTCAATTTTCGCCATCTGTCTGTTGTTTGATCGGTCAGCACGATCACACCTCCTCGCACATAGTTGATCCTCGCAGTCTTATTGTCCCCTCTTTGTGTGGAATCTAAACGTACTCTGATAGATTGTGGTGGGTTCCTTCCATCTCACCAACTGGACAGTCATTTGGTTGTCATCCCAAAATTATTATGATCGCATGTGTGTCAAAAATCCTTCTGCGGTTTCGTAAATATAGGTTGACGAGGAACGTTTCATGCCCCTGTGCTCTCTAACCTGCAGGGTGGTCGTCCGTATCACACGTAGTTACCGTCCCATGAGCGTCCAATTTCTTATCCCTAAATGCCTATCAAACCACACTCATTTCTTCTCGGTTCGCAAAGCATTTTTCATATCAGAATACCCATTTTATAAACAAACTTAATAATCTAAAGCGTTCACTTACTTGCTCAAAATTCACCCGAAAATGTGCCTTTACTTTTTATTCACCTTGACGATACCCCCATTGATATCGAATAAAACACTATTTATTTAGATACTTGTCCCGCAGTTCATCAATAAGATGAAGTTATCTAAAGGGTATGGTAAATGTCTCTTGATACATTGCTCGGATTATTTAGAATATATTTATTAAGAATTAAAGTCACTTTAAGTCAATTTATTAAGGGAATTAGGCTTTCGCCCTTGAGCTGCCTATTCACATTCAAAAATGATAAAATAATACAGCAATAACTCTGACAAGTGAAAACGTAAGGTCATCGATGTGTATGGGCCAGGAATAAGCTGCCACTACTGACACAAGCTTCATTCTATGAACAATAATTTATCAGCAAATGAGTTTCCAGTTTGCATTTAAATGTGTCAACAGTTTCTGGAAGGACCACCTTATCAGGGAGTTCGTTCCATGCACCAACGACACTCTGTGAAAAGGCGTTCCGACGGACGTCCATGTGGACCAACTTCCTCTGCAGTTTAAAGGGATGACTCCGCAGATGTTCCGTCTCAGTCAATTAAAAGAAGTCAGCAAATTCTAGGGCACATTTGCGGCCTCTGATAATCCGGTAGGTTTAGATGAGGTCACAACGTAGTTGCCTGTAATGGAGAGGAAACAAATCAAGTTCAACTAGTCTGGTTTCGTTAGGCAGATGACTAAGATTCTTGACCATCTTCGTAGCACTCGCTTGTACTCATTAGAGCTGTGGATAAGTCTTTTAAACCACGGACGCCAGGCCTGGACGGCATATTCCAAGTGAGATCGAACAAATGCTCCGTAGGTTTTTCGGAATAGTTCCTTATCAATCTGCACAAATCCACGTCTGAGCGCAAATAAAAATTTTGTTGAGCATTCAGCTGCCTTTACACACTGTGAAGATGATTTAAGTGCGGAGTTTATTAGAACACCGAGGTCCTTCTGTTCCTCAACAATCGAAAGGGGTGCCTATTGAGAAGGTATTGGTAGGAATCATCCTACTTACTGGTCTTTCTGGTACGGAATCTTAAGACCACACACTTCTCAAGTTTAAAATTTAAGAGCCAACGAGCAGACAAGCTGCTAAGATGGTTGATATTCTCTTGAAGTGCGTGCCTATCGGCATCAGATCTGATGAGCCTCCACAATTTAATATCGTCTGTAAACATGACGGCGCTGCAACCCAGGTCTTCAATGCAGTCGTTAATATAGACTAAGAAGGCTAATGGCCCTAAGACGGAGCCTTCGGGGACACCAATTAGAACCGGTGTAAGTGTTGACTACGAGGAATCAATGCGCACAGTTTGAAACCTTACTGTAAGAAAATCTGCAATCCATGTCAGCAGCATTCCACTTATTACTCTTATTCAAAAATTTCAGATAATTTATAGATTAGGCGTTTGTGTGGGACACCATAAAACGCCTTTGTGTAATCAGTGTAGATGAAGTCAACTCTACCAACTTCCTCAAATGCGCGAGTCCATTGCTCTGTCAAGAGCAATAAGCTGGAAAGACAAGAGCGATTCTGTCTGAAGCCATGCTGGAGCTCTGAGAGCAGTCGGGTTTCCTTAAGGAACTTCATGGTCACCTTCTTAATTATCGATTCCATTTTTTTACAGCAAATGGGGGTAAGGCTGACAAGCTTATAATTGTTGACATTAGATCGAGCCCCACTCTTGTATATGGGGTATATATTTGCCGCCTTCCATTCGGATGGCAGTTTCCCAGATTCAAAAGACGAATTGAATATACGCACTTGTGGTTTGGAGAGTTCGCCGGCCAGTTCTTTCAAGAACTTTGCCGGTAAATTGTCCGGACCAGATGACTTCGCTTCTTTCAGCTTTCGCAGTTCTCGTTCCACGAGAGGTTCCAGGAAGATTATCTATTCAAGCACAGGACCGGCGTCCTTAACACCACTGTTGTCGTGGTCAAGCTGAAGTTCCGGTTCTTTAGTGAATACCGAGGCAAAGAACTCACCCAAGAGCTCGGCTTTCTCGCAACTTTCAACGATTTCAACACCATTGCCATCCATTAGTCCTGCGACTGGGTCCTTGTTTATTATTCGACTATTGGTATAATGGAATAGAATTTTAGGTTTATTTTTAGCCTGTTGAATAATTCTTGATTTATAGCTCTTCCTTGCCTGATGAATCTATTTTTTTGACAGCATTTCTGTGGTGAAGAAATTCCTTGAGATTCTCTGCTGACCCTGTTTCTCTAAAAACCTTCCATTTTGTATTCTTCTTCTTCAACTGCCTCTTAAGTTCTCTTGTTAGCCAGGTAGGGCGACTAGTCTTTTTTGCACTTTCACTGGACAAAAGCGTTAAATCAGATCAAGTGAAACCTTCTTAAACGATTGCCAGTCATCCTCTGGTTTCCCTTTGAGCAAACAGTCCTATTGCATGGACATCAGTTCTTCATCATGTTAAAATCGGCCTTCCATATATTTTTCTTGCCTTCCGTTCTCTTCTGGCGCTGAGAATAAAGGGATTTATCCCACATCAGCATACTATGATCACTCTTCCCGAGGGGTGCAATAGAATACAAGCTAGGCCTCTGAGGCTGTCTAAAGGAGGTTAACATCTTAATAAAAAGGGAGATTTGCAGACTGAATGATTTGTTTGTTAGTCAGCTTTTTGCCTCTCCGTCCAAACCTTCTTTTCGGCTTTCCTCTGCTGAACTCTGGAGGAATCTTAAGCGTCTCACTGACCAATGTGGTAAACCAGCACATGTTGATGCTGATTTAGACTACCTAAACAAACATTTTATCCATACTTCTACTGACTCCAATCCCCCCACAAACAACCTTTCGTTACTACCAAGCGTTTTTTCTCCAGTGTCAGTGGCAATAGTAGAGAAACATCTGAAAATTGTTCGTGGTTCAACTGCTGCTGGGCTGGATGAAGTCTCACCATTTGTTTTAAAATACTGCTGCTCTCAGATATCCCCTATTTTGACACCTTATAAACATGTTCTTCATGGAGTCAAAGATTCCTGACATTTGGCGTTCAGTAAGAATCACTCCCATCCCTAAAAAGTCCGCTAATTTTGGTCCTAAATCTTTCCGTCCAATAGCCTGCTCTTCCGCTTTACTGAAGATTGCTGAACGAGTCGCTCTCGATACAATTAAGCCTTTTTCCTCCCATTTCTCCGACCCATTACGATTTGCCTATAAGGCCCAGCGTAGTACCCTAGATGCTGTTGCCCTTTTAGTACATTCGGCTCAACGAGATTAAGATAAGGGCTGCTTTGCGTACGTATGCGCTTTTCTTGACTACTCCTCTGCCTTCAACACCATCCCGCGCCATCTCCTTCTTAATAAAACATCCGCATCTGGCTCTCCTGGCTGGGTTGTCTCTTGGCTTGAAGATTATTGACTTCCCGTACTCAATTCGTACAATCCGGCAAGCGGAAGCCTACTGTCCTTCCAAACAACTGCGGTGTTCTTCAAGGTGCCATCAAGGTGCAAACATTTAACTTCGGAAGATATAAAGTCCTTATTGTCTGTTTCCTTCCCAAACTCGCAACTTTTGGATTTTGAAAAGGGTCCTCCTGGTATTTGAGGCAGTTCCCTTGATATTATATTGGTCTTTAATTATATTTCCATCATCCTCTGCAGAGTCAATCTTTGCATTCAATTTTTCTTCCCCTCCTTTTAAACTAGCATTGCCAACTCTTGACAACCTTGATACTTTCCTCCGAATTTGCAACCCTGACGATAGTCTCCAGGTTCTGTTGATGGTCGAGGCGGGTTCTGATGGTTTCGCCTCTTTGGTGATGGACTATGCAGTCAGCAAGGTCGCATCTCGATGATGATCTCGTGACCTCTACTGTCCCCTCATCGTTTCGACCATGTTGTCTACGATGAGTTCGTCCTCTCTCACCTCCACTGGTGTTTATAAACAGAAGCTCTGACTGCCATACTATCTCTCACCCGACAAGGAGCTTTCCGAACCCTCATACGTTGTCAGCAACATCACAATACTATCCCATTGCATTTAGCTATTATTTTTTAGTGAAGCAGTTTTTTTCTCCTATTTTTTTCAATTGGCGGCTCGCCAAACTCCGCCTCCGATTTAACCCTAGGAGTTTTTCTACTGCTTCTTTTCCAGTTCACCGTATATGCCCAAGATTGTTGACTTTTGTTTTAAAAATGGCAAATCGTTTTGAATCGGATATGTTTACCATACTACTCATTTCTGCTGTTAATATGGATGCTCACATAGTGCAGCAATTATCCACTTTGTATTTATTTAAACCACAGTACTAAGTTTGTAATGATGGGGCCCTCTGGGCCTTTAATATACAATTTATTTATTTATTTATCCCCTTACCTCTTCTCCCTTCACACTGATGATTTGAGGTCACCAAATGACTGTCTGTACATCAAATATGCCGACGACATGGTTGTTGGTCATTCTCTTAAAAATCAAACACGTCTCCAGTGTCTGAAGGATGGCCTTGACCATGTTGCAGCCTGGTCGTCAGATAATGGCCTTCAACTGAACCATGAGAAGTCTGTCCAATGTGTTTTTCACCTGCTACCATCCCCTAGTTCTCAATTCTCCGCCGTCCTTTCCAACGAGGTATTCTCTTTTCGGTACCCTGGCGTTACTCTGACATCAAATCTTTCATTACACCTATATATCGATGCTCTTTTTACAAAAATTAGTAAACTTCTATATTATTATTACTCCACAGAGCAGTAGACTCGTGCACTGGACGAAAATGGTAGTGTTGACGTCATATATACTGATTTCAAGAAGGCGTTTGACAGTGTCCCACACAAACGTCACATCTTCATATTATCTGAAATTATTATAAAAGGAATGCTGCAGACATGGATCGCAGACTTTCTTACAGGAAGATTGCAAACTGTGTGCGTCAATACCTCGAAGTCAACACCTACTCCGGTTCTAAGTGGTGTCCCTCAAGGCTCGGGTATTAGGGCCGTTACTCTTCTTAGTGTACATCAACGACTGTGTCGACGACCTGGATTTCAGCGCCATCATGTTTGCAGATGATGTTAAATTGTGGAGGGTCATCAGATCTGATTCCGATAGCCACGCACTTCAAGATGATCTCAACCATCTTAGCAGCTGGTCTGCTCGTTGGCTCTTAAACTTTAACGTTGGGAAGTGTGTGGTACTAAGACTGAGCACCAGAAGGACTAGGGAGGAGGACGATTCAAACCAATACATTCTCAATGGGCAGCCCCTTTCTATTTTTGAGGAACAGAAGGACCTCGGTGTTCTAATAAACTCCGCACTTAAACCATCTTCACAGTGTTTAAAGGCAGCTAAACGCGCTACACAGGTCTTATTTGTACTCAGACGTGGATTTGTGCAGATTGATAAGGAACTCTTCCGAAAAACCTACGGGGTATTTGTTCGATCTCACTTGCAATATGCCGTCCAGGCCTGGCGTCCGTGGTTTAAGAGGGATTTTCTACAGCTGGAACGAGAACAGGCGATGGCTACGATGATGGTCAAGAATCTTAGTCATCTGTCTTACGAAGCCAGACTGGTTGAACTTGCTTTGTTTCCTGTAAATTACAGGCACCTACGCGGTGACCTCATTTAAACCTTCCGGATTGTCAGAGGCCGCGAGTGTGACCTAGAATTTGCTGATTTCTTCGAATTGGCTAGGACGGAACATCTGCGGGGTCATCCCTTTAAACTGCAGAGGAAGTTTGTCCACACGGAAGTCCGTCAGAACGCCTTCTCGCAGAGAGTCATTGGAGCATGGAACGGACTCCCTGACGAGGTGGTCCTTTCAGAAACTGTTGACACATTTAAATTCAAACTAGATACTCATTTTCTGAGAAACTATTGTAAATATAATGATGATTGTGTAAGCAGTGGCAGCTAGCGCCTGACCCACACATATCGATGACCCTAAATTTTCATTTGTCAGATTTATCACTGTAAACGTTTGTGCCATTAACGTTTTTTGCATGTGAATAGGGAGCTCAAGGGTGAAAGCCTACTTCCCTCAATAAAGTGACTTAAAGTGACTTATGACGTACTTAAATCAGTAAGGGGTATATGAAGCCCTAATACTTCCAAATTAACTATGAGTCTTCTATGAGCTACTCTCTCAAAGGCCTTACTAAGATCAAAATAGATAACGACCATGGACAGACGATTATTACGAAGGGAGGTTATTAGAAGTAGAAATCACATGTTACATGTTTCACAAGAGCGATCGGGTAAAAGCCATGTTGGGAAGAGTAAAGAAGTTGGTCGCTTATGCAAAAATCTGTAATTATTAGGGCAATTAGTTTTTCAAACATCTTAGCATGAGAAGTTGTTTTATGAACTTGGACCATTATTCGCAAAAAGTTCGGCCAATCTAGAGTACTTGATTATTGTGTACAAGAGATGATCTAACGTAAAGAAGACAACCACCAACACGTTTTTCATCACGATCGTGTCGGTATAAACTGAAATTATCTTTAATCGAATGTCGAGTCGGAAATTAGAGCATGAGCCATTGATTCGATGATGCAAGAAACATCTGGGTAAAACTCAGATGCTACAGTCTTTAGCTTAGTCATCATTTTTCAAAACTGAGCTTGCAAAGAGTGAAACTATACGAAGCGTATTTTTGGAAAAAAAAAAGGCTAATTAGTGTTTATAAATAAGGAAGCCTTGTTGGTGGGCAGGTAAACTGATGGGAAGAAGGAGTAGGCAGAAAGTAAAATTGCTGTGGTCGATAAATTGCTAAGTGGTAACGAATAACTTAGTCACTTTATTTAGGTAAGTAGGCTTTCGCTCTTGAGCTCCCTATTCACATGCAAAATGTCAATAGAATAAACGTTTACACCAATAAATCTGACAAATGAAAATGTAGGGTTATCGGTATGTGTGGGCCAGGCGCAAGCTACCGCTGCTGACTAAATCTTTATTATATGTACAATAATGTCTCAGCAAATGAGTATCTAGTTTGCATTTAAATGTGTCAAAAGTTTCTGAAAGGACCACCTCGTCAAGGAGTCCTTTCCATGCTCCAACGCCCATCTGCGAAAAGGCGTTCCGACTGACATCCGTGTGCACCAAATTCCTCTGCAGTTTAATGGGATGACCCCGCAGATGTTCCATTCCAGCCAATTCGAAGCATTCAGCAAATTCTAGGGCAAACTCGTGGCCTCTGATAATCCAGTAGGTTTGGATTAGGTCACCGCGTAGTTGCCTGTAATTGTGAGGAAACAAATCACGTTAAGCCAGTCTGGCTTCGTAAGGCAGATGACTAAGATTCTTGACCATCTTCGTAGCCCTCACCTGCAGTCGTTCTAACTGTAGATAATCCTTCTTAAACCACAGATGTCAGGCCTGGACGGCATATTACAAGAGAGATCGGATAAATGCCCAGTAGGTTTTTTGGAAGAGTTTCTTATCAAAATCCACGTCTGAGCGCAAAGAAGACCTGTGTCGCACGTTTTGCTGTCTTTGAACACTGTGAAGATGGTTTGAGTGAGGAGTTTATTTGAACACCGAGGTCCTTCTGTTCCTCGAAAATAGAAAGGGGTCTGCCCATTGCGAACGTATTGGTAGGAATCATCCTCCTCACTAATCCTTCTGGTGCTCAGTCTCAGGACCACACACTTCCCAACGTTAAAGTTTAAGAGCCAACGAGCAGACCAGCTGCTAAGACAGTTGAGATCCTCTTGAAGTGCGTGCCTATTGGAATCAGATCTGATAACCCTCCATGGTTTAACATCGCCTGAAAACATGATGGCGCTGCAACTCAGGTCATAAACACCGTCGTTGGTGTACACTAAGAAGAATTATTTAGCATTTAGAATTTATATTTGGTTAGCACCGGCAAGGCACTGTCTAAGCAAACATTAGTAACGAAATAAAGTTATGAAAATGTGTGCAGATAAAATGTACAAATACGTAACTTGTCCTGCTATGTCAACAGTTAGCGATGTTTTAAAATTAATGGTGAACTAGAAAAAAATAGGCAGTGAAAAAATGGTCAGGTGGTAGAGTAGGGTAATACGGTAATAGGATTTCAGAATGAGTTAATTAAAACGTCGAGGTGATTAGTTCTTGATCACTTAGGCGTATGAAACAAAATCTCACGAAAATGCGTCAATGAACTTAAGTCCTCAGCATCTTAGGATCCAGAATTGAATTCTGATGATGGTAAGTATCCAAAGAAACTGTAGCATTTTAGACTGTGGACCACCGAATGTGTACGTCCGAATGACGTCATTGTTTGGATGACTGGTGATATAAGGAGACATCATAGTTCATAGGCGACCCGAGGTAGCGAAAATATAGGTCAAGGTCAAGGTCGAAGGCGGTTTGTTCAAATTTGAAGATAAGTGAATTCTCAAATTATCAACCTATTTCTTCGTTTCCTGTTGAAAATATTAGCTTAATTATTGACAATTTATTGTTATTCTACCTAATTATCAGCTGAACAAACTTGCAGTTATTGAAATTGCAAAAGGGAGAAATATACAGTTTATTAAACTTTTTCACCCTACGTAGCCTTATTAAAGTTCTCGCAGATTTACGTCAAAAGGACGGAATCTAAAGTTTAATTATAGAAATAAAGTTGAAAATTTTTAAGTTTACTTTATTTCCCGCGAAGAATAATTTGCATTAACTGGTATACCAGTTGATATAATTTTTCATCCTGCATAGCCTCTTCGCTAATTATATTTTCAGTTTAAACTCGTTACCTTGCAGATATTTGCTTGCAGTGCCTTGCTTAAAACACATTTTTCATATATTGCATCTTTTATTCCGTAAAACGTCACTAGTGACAATTCTTCTCTCGTATTATCGACTTATATTTTAAAATCAATATGAAATCCCAGTCAGTGCTTAGACGCAAACATCCTCTTCGCGTTAAACTTCCACTAGAGCAACCCACGATAAACATGAAGAAATTAGACCTTGACGCCCTGGAAAACTTTAATACCTTTATGTCTAAATATGGTTCTCTCTTCACGATCCTTGGTACCATTTTTGAGGGACAGTTGTCTTCACACTTTTCTCAGCAATGCGTGAAACTAGAGCCTTTTATAAACATGGTCAGTACTGAGTCGATTGACCGACATAAAAGGAGTTTCAATTTTCTTTTAAAAAACGTTCCCCAATAGTAAAATCCCCTGGACGTTTGCATTTCATTTCCTTTACTCGTGCGGCCTTAACTTTAAAGTCGCTGGAAGCTAAAAGTTGTCTTCCGTAGTAAAAACCCGCCTACTCTGGTCAAACCTTTTTCAGCAATTGAAGTTGACCTTATTTTCTCTAAACATGAGCACTCAGCTCAATATTTGAAAAAAAATAAGTTGTTTATCTGTAGGGATAAAAACCCAATGGAATGTCGGGTTTCACCCTCCTTAGTAAACAAGAAGCCTTGGTCTACACCTTCAATGCCAAAAGTTATCTCAGAGGTTTGTCCTGTAGCTAATGCACGCCCACGGCCCTGCGGATCGACAGGAATTTTGATTCCAGCTGAATCTTCACCCGTTAACCTTGTTCCTGGTTTGAGTGAAATTGTGTCAAAACCACTTCTTTTCTCATCCCAAGCAAACCATGCCTGCTATAGCTGCAAAATCTACTAACCCTAAGAAAACTCCCAGTAAATCTGAATCATTGGCTAATCCAGGCATTAAAATCAGTACTGTCATTACCAATGGGTAACCTGCTAACCCCTCAGCATCTACGACAGCTGCGAACGCTAACGTTAGCATCTTTCCCAACCCAACAAGTGTCCGAAATCCCCAAATAATTAACGCTTCTAATTATGTTACCAGTTTTTCGAAATCATTTATTCCTTTTTCAAATGCGTTTTTCCGCCAATTTATGCTAACTTCCCTCAAAATCTCATTTCTATGCCTCCCTATCTTTCAAACGCCAGAATATAGCCTTCCCTTCCAAGGTTTTCATCCAAATATGCCGCTGTACAATAATCTCAGTTCTCTTAACAATAACATTTTGACAAATTGTAGACCAGAGCGATTTTGTTTCCCACCTTTCGTTTCTTCTTTCCAGTTTTCTTCTCCGCCACCAAATTTTCCTTTTTTATAAAAACTGATGAGCGTAACCTGCCGCTCAGGAATACGCTCAGCTTAGTTTAACTCAATGCGAGATCAGTTGTAAATAAGATGGCTGAGCTTAGAACAGTAGCCTTTGAGCTTGATCCAGATGTGCTGTGCATCACTGAATCTTGGGCTCACTCTCTTATTTCTGACTCAACGCTTGCTATAGATAATTTCAATTCGTACCGATAAAACCGCGCTGAAATACGTGGCGGTGGTTGCCCCCTTTATATTAAGTCATCCTTTGTACATTTCCCTTTTCAGCTGAGCATTTCGTCCTTTTCTGGAAATGTATGCTTTGCTTCAGTCATCCTCCCGCACAATACAAAAGCGATAATTGGCTGTGTCTATAATCCTCCGTGTTATTCTGGCAATGAAAGCGAGCTCTGTGAACTATTTGAAAAAGTTGCAGACACTCAATTTGATATCAAAATAATCGTAGGCGATTTCAATATGCCAGACATTGACTGGCAGGCAAATTCCTCTCCACCTAAACATCAGAAATTTGTCGATACTGTTAGCTTTTCAAACATGTCCCAACTGGTCAGATCAGTTACTAGAAATGACAACATTTTAGATTGTATTTTTACAAACGATGTCCACCCTCTCTTTATGAATTTCCATCATGATCTTTTCACAAGTGATCACGCAATAATTCACTGTTGTTTTCCAGTCCCCCTTCTTCCGAAGCCTGAGGTTAAATGCAATGATCTCGACTTTGCTAACATAAACCATGAAACAATAAATAATTTCGTAAGCACTCTAGATTGGCATAGCATATTCTCAATTGACGATCTAAACTTTTTTCGTGAGCTATTGCAGAGCCTCACAGAAAAAATCCAGGCCTTTATCCCGTTTAAGATTTTTAGTTCAAATACAGCTTCTTCTACTGTTCCGCATTTTCTCCAGAACAGACTTAAAAAATTACGAAAACAACTTAAATATACATCTAAAAGCTCTTTGTCAGATCATTTAAGGATTGCACAAATATTTGAATTAGCATCTAAAATTAGGCTCGCAATAGATAAGCATAGGGAGTCTCGGGCACTAAGTGATGCCAATTCATCCAAATCTGTTGCTCAAATCTTCCATATTCGGTCATCGGCTAAGCGTCTGAATGTAACTCCGCCCTTACTCGACTGTAAGAAAACATTTGTTACGGACGATTTGGGCAAAGCTGAATTGTTAAATTCGTTTTTTGCCAACCACTTTACCACTGAATCTAGCCCCACTCCCACATTTCCTCTGCTTTCAAATTTGCTTCTAACAACTATTAATTTCTCGCCTTCATGTATTCAAAAAGAAATAGCTCACCTCAAAAATTCACATTCGGTTGGAACTGATAACATTCCAAACTCACTTATTAAACAGTTAAGGGATTTTCCACCTTTACTAAGCAAGTTATTCTCAGTATTTTCTCGAAAATGCTTTCTTCCCCGATTATTGGAAAACTTCTATTATAATACCAGTTTTTAAATCTGGTTCCCGCTCGGACATTCATAACTATCGCGGTGTTCATAAAACGCCCTCTCTTGCTAAACTCTTCGAAAAACTTATTGCAAAACAAATCACAGATTTTTGCATAAGCAATCAAATTATCAACTTTACCCAACACGGCTTCTTACCGAACCACTCTTGTGAAACCTGCTTCATGTATTTTCTAAATCTACTAACCTCTCTTCGTAATGATCATCTATCTGTAGTTGTTATCTATTTTGATCTTAGTAAGGCATTCGATAAAGTGCATCATAAACGACTTCTAGCCAAACTATAAGCTATAGGATTTCGTAGTCCCCTTACCGACTTTATTAGATCATACATAAATGATCGAAAACAAAACGTTTTAGTAGGTTCCTCATACTCAAGTGCTACCCCGATTGTGAGTGGCGTCCTTCAAGGTACCATATTAGGTATTCTGTTGTTCTTACTGTATATAAATGATATTTCATCGATAGTTAAACATTCTTAATCTTTTATTTATGCTGATGACCTCAAATGCGTGTATTCCTTCTCTAACTCTACGACCGAACGGTGCCTAGAACAAATTCACTCAGACTTAGACGCTCTTTCGGCCTGGGGCTCCACATGGCTAATGGAATTCTCACCTACTAAGTGTCGCTAGATGAGTTTGGGCCTGTAAGGCTGCCGCAACCTCTTATCTTTGAAGGTTGCCATATGATTGAATGTTCCTCCATCAAGGGCTTGGGCTTAAGCTACACCAATAAATTAGATCTTTCGCCTCATGCCGATAGAATTACGGCCAAAGCTGCTCAGATTTGCGGCTTTATTTCTTATAATTTCTACCTTCCTGAAATTAAATTAAGACTTTATCGTATGTTTGTACTTCCCATTCTTGAATTTTGCTGTCCTTTCTTCGGTTTGATGAACGAATCTAGCCGTTCAAAAATTGCAAATGTCCAAAGACATTTCACAAAAAAAACTCCTATTTCCGACTCTTTCAACTACTTCCTACTCAACAAGAAGCCAGCTAACGAAGCTTAAATTTATTTGGGTCAGGAGACTTGAAGCAGGCTTTTGTCTCCTTTTCCGACTAAATAATAGCTCAACTCTCCCCAAACTTTCTGTCATTACCCCATGTTATACTTCCTTATAACCTAAGAAATTCTACATTAATTATACCTCCCCCTGCATCCTCCACGTGTAAACGCTCTCTCTTCTTTGCTTCTAGGTATAGTTTTCTTTGAAATAACTTGCCAATTGAAATTAGGTCGTTAAACTAGTCTATCTGCATTCAAGCGAAGACTGCACATTTATCTTAACACTGATTCTATTAACCTGTTATTTTCCTCATCTTTTCCCAGAAGCTTTCCCCATGAATCGGAGAAAGGACCATCGGGAATTAAAGTGACCCTCTTGAAACTATATTTTCACTACCTCGAGTCGCCCATGAACTTTGGTGTCTCCTTATGTCACCAGTACTCCAAACGATGACGTCATTCGGACGTTCACATTCGGTGGTCCACACTCTAAAATGCTACCGTTTCTTTGGATACTAACCATCATCAGAATTCAATTATGGATCCTAAGATGCTGAGGACTTAAGTTCATTGACGCATTTTCGTGAGATTTTTGTTTCATACGCCTAAGTGATCAAGAACGAATCACCTTGACGTTTCAATATCTCATTATGAACTGCTACTTCAGTATTACCCTACCCTACTCTACCACCTGACCATTTTTTGCTAAGCAGTTTTTGTCTCATACCTTCTATTCAAAAATGAAGGCCTATTGAACTCTGCCTCCATTTTTATGGTAGGAGTTTTTTTTCACTGCCTATTTATTTCTAGTTCACCACTAATTTTTAAACATTGCTAACTGTTGACATAGCAGGACAAGTTATGTATTTGTACATTTTATCTGCACAAACTGTCATAACTTTATTTCGTTACTAATGTTTGCTTAGACAGTGCTTTCCCGGTGCTTACCAAATATAAATTCTAAAAAAAATTTAAGAGGGTCATTTAAATTCCCGATGGTCCTTTCTCCGAGTCATGTGGAAAGCTACTGGGAAAAGATGAGGAAAATAACAGGTTAATTGAATCAGTGTTAAGATAAATGTGCAGTCTTCGCTTGAATGCAGATAGACTAGTTAACGACCTAATTTCAATTGGCAAGTTATTCCAAAGAAATTTATACCTAGAAGCAAAGAAGAGAGAGAGCGTTTACACGTGGAGGATGCAGGGGGATGTATAATTAGTGCAGAATTTCTTAGGTTATAAGGAAGTCTAACGGGGGTAATGACAGAATGCTTGGGGAGAGTTGAGCTAGTATTTAGTCGAAAAAGGAGACAAAAGCCTGCTTCAAGTCTCCTGACCCAAATAAATTTTAGCTTCATTAGCTGGCATCTTGTTGAGTAGGAAGTAGTTGAAAGAGTCGGAAATAGGAGTATTTTTGTGAAATGTCTTTGGACATTTTAAATTTTTGAACTGCTAGATTCGTTCATTAACCCAAAGAAAGGACAGCAAAAGTCAAGAATGGGAAGTACAAACATACGATAAAGTCTTAATTTAATTTCAGGAAGGTAGAAATTATAAGAAATAAAGCCGCAAATCTGAGCAGCTTTGGCCGTAATTCTATCGGCATGAGGCGAAAGATCTTATAAGTCCTTGATGGAGGAACATTCAATCATTTGACAACCTTCAAAGATAAGAGGTTGCGGCAGCCTTACAGGCCCAAACTCATCTAGCGACACTTAGTAGGTGAGAACTCCATTAGCCATGTGGAGCTCCAGGCCGAAAGAGCGTCTAAGTCTGAGTGAATTTGTTCTAGGCACCGTTCGGTCGTAGAGTTAGAGAAGGAATACACGCATTTGAGGTCATCAGCATAAATAAAAGATTAAGAATGTTTAACTATCGATGAAATATCATTTATATACAGTAAGAACAACAGAATACCTAATATGGTACCTTGAAGGACGCCACTCACAATCGGAGTAGCACTTGAGTATGAGGACCCCACTAAAACGTTTTGTTTTCGATCATTTATGTATGATCTAATAAAGTCGGTAAGGGGACTACGAAATCCTATAGCTTATAGTTTAGCTAGAAGTCGTTTATGATGCACTTTATCGAATGCCTTACTAAGATCAAAATAGATAACAACTACAGATAGATGATCATTACGAAGAGAGGTTAGTAGATTTATAAAATACATGTAGCAGGTTTCACAAGAGTGGTCCGGTAAGAAGCCGTGTTGGGAAAAGTTGATAATTTGATTGCTTATGCATAAATCTGTGATTTGTTTTGCAATAAGTTTTTCGAAGAGTTTAGCAAGAGGGGGCGTTTAATGAACACCGCGATATTTATGAATGTCCGAGCGGGAACCAGATTTAAAAACTGGTATTATAATAGAAGTTTTCCAGTAATCGGGGAAGAAACCATTTTCGAGAAATACTGAGAATAACTTGCTTAGTAAAGGTGGAAAATCCCTTAACTGTTTAATAAGTGAGTTTGGAATGTTATCAGTTCCAACCGAATGTGAATTTTTTAGGTGAGCTATTTCTTTTTGAATACATGAAGGCGAGAAATTAATAGTTGTTAGAAGCGAATTTGAAAGCAGAGGAATTGTGGGAGTGGGGCTAGATTCAGTGGTAAAGTGGTTGGCAAAAAACGAATTTAACAATTCAGCTTTGCCCAAATCGTCCGTAACAAATGTTTTCTTACAGTCGAGTAAGGGCGGATTTACATTCAGACGCTTAGCCGATGACCGAACATGGAAGATTTGAGCAACAGATTTGGATGAATTGGCATCACTTAGTGCCCGAGACTCCCTATGCTTATCTCTCACGAGCCTAATGAATCATCAAGTTATGACCCTGAGATGGAGCATTGAGCGACACCACTTATAACTGGTTTTAGTGTTAACTTCGAGTTATCGACGCACAAAGTTTACAATTTTTCTGTAAGAAGAGCTGCGATCCATGTCAGCAACATTCTTCTTATGCCAATTTTAGATAATTTTTCGATTAGATGTTTGTGTGGGACACTGTCAAACGCCTTTTGGAAATCATTGTAGATGACGTCAACCCTGACATCTTCGTCCAATGCGCGAGTCCACTGCTCTTTGGAGAGCAATAAAATGGAAAGACATGAGTGATTCTGTCTGAAGTCATGCAGGAGCTCTGAGAGTAATCTGTTTTCCTCAAGGAACTCTTGTTTGCCTTCTTAATTATTGATTCCATTATTTTACAGCGAATTGAGGTTAGGCTGACAGGCAGATAATTAATGACATAAGATCGAGCCCCACACTTGTATATGGGGTATATATTTGCTGCCTTCCATTCGGATAGCAGATTTTTCTTATCCAAATAATGAATTGAATATATGCGGTAGTGGATTGGAGAGTTTGCCGGCTAGTTCTTGCAAGAACTTTGCCGGTAAATCGTTCGGACCAGATGACGCCAAGGTCGCCTTGTCAAGGCCGTGTGCAAATAATTACCAATTTTTTGTTCTCCAACTTGGACAATTTGAACTCCGTTAGCACTTCACTAGGACTGTTCCGGACAATACTGTTTCAACTGCACGTACGTACTTGCTTCCTGCTCATCTGGAATTTTTCTCGTGCCGAAATTCCTCATAAAACGGCATCAAATCGGAATTTGTTTATCATCTTATTCAAGTTGACTACGCAGCCTCTGCACTAATACAAACTGACAACAACTTAGGAAACCAAACGTGTACAGCCTCGAGAAGATCTGAAGTTATCCAGGACCTTCGACATCTCCAAACGGCTGAGTCGTTCCTGCATATTTTTTATACAATTTACAGTTTTTTAAAGCGTTTTTGAACGACAAGGCGCTTTTTGCTCATATTGCTGCAAATACTCGCCATATTCCAAAACCCAGTTGGAATATTTCGTTATACGCCCAAAAGAGAACATACACATACACAGTGTTTTTTATACTAATGGACTCAAAGAAATTGCTTGCTTGCAGCAAAACCAGTAATAACACTTCCTTTAAAGGAAAGCCTGTTGAGCTGGCTTTGGCATCCATGACTGGCCCTCGATCAGTTTACACTTACAACCAAGGACCAGCAAAGCGCGCAAAAGGCGTAATGGCAGCCAAATCCGTCGGCTTTGAGGAAGAATCTGGTGTGGGATGTTCTTATATTCTACTAAGAGTTCAAAAACTGGAAGATGAGCTTGCAGACTTAAGGAAGCTTTTGCAAGATAACAATACTCGACGAAATACGGTAAAAAATATTACAGTTAAAAAGTCAGTGACCAAAGCACCTACAGTACCAAAAACAACAACTTGTAACAACTCACAAAGTTCGGACGTGAATACCAATGACAACCGGATAACAGGAACACAATCCCTGAATCCTAAGGACGACGACCAAAACGAATCACAAATCACATCCTCCCATCTTTGGTGCTCTAACAAGCCCGTAGTGGCATCCCAAGGAACAAACCCGCGGCAATCTGCAATGGGGAAACACCAAAACACCACCAAATTGGATAACGTTCCGACTTCAGTCTTGACTTCTGCCGGCTATCCCAGTAGTTCTAAAGAATCCTTAGCTGAGAGCGAAAAAACCAATGAGTGGCAAGATTAAATAGGGAAAAACATAATACGGCTATAAAGTTTAAAAAGATCACAATAAATCCATCTGGTCACTCAGAGGAAAATATGGTCAGCAGTGTCTTGAAAGACGCCCTGGACCGAGAGAACTGCGTTGTTATCCAGGGCCTACCTGAATCAAATGCTAACACCTCAAAGGAAAGGATATCCGCTGATCCTGCTTTGTTTCAATACCTACTGAACGATATACTTCATTCGGGAGAGAAGATAACCGTTCGAGCAGCCTTCAGGATAGGAAAAAAGATATTGAACAGTCAGAAACTGTGAGACCACTGGCCTATCAAAATCGTCTTGGAAAACCAGGAAGAGGCTAAGCTACTTCTCTCGAGAAAAACCAAACTTCGAAACTCTCATACGCAGGTTTTTTTTCAGCCGGACTACTCTCCTGCAGAACGTCTGAAACTCCGCGAATTAGTGATAGAAATAAAGAGGAGACTTGCAGCTGGAGAGAACAGTTTGATTATTTACAAGGGACGTGTGATACAGAGAAACGCAGCATTACTCTGGAACCAGCCAAAGCTAATGATGGCAGTGACACAGTAGTATTGGCACACTCGAGACAAACGGAATTTGGCAGGGCCGAGTGCCGCCAACTTTAATTTCTGTATACCAACGCCCAAAAGTCTGCTTTCGAAGCTCGACGAACTGAGAATTCAGGTAGCCATTCTGTCTCCCGATATTATAGCAATCACAGAAACATGGCTGTCACAGAACATCAGCGATTGCGAAGTAGCCTTATCCGGGTACCAGTTGTTCAGGAGAGACTGCACTCACCGCCAGGGTGGAGGAGTTGCGATGGATGTTAAAAGCAATTTCACAGTGTGTGAAATGACAGAGAAGATTAGCAATGGTATTCAGGCTATTTGACTGAAAATAAAGACGCGGGGATCACAGTCCCTCGAAGTCATGACTCTCTACAGACCACCGGGGACAGACACTGACGCTGATACTTTTTTGTTGGAGAACATAAAGGAGATTGGTAGTCGACCTGATGTTGTTCTAATGGGGGACTTTAATGCACCCAGCATTCGATGGAACAATCTGCTGGCGCAGTGCTCAAAGTTGTCCTTCGATCACCGTCTGCTTAAGTCAACACTTGAAGCTCTTCTCACACAACATGTATTTTTTCCAACAAGAGCGCGTGGAGGACAACAGGCTAGTTGTTTAGATCTCGTCTTCACTAAAGATCCTGACAGTATAAACGAGGTTCACTACCTACCTCCACTTGGTCGAAGTGATCATGCAGTACTTTCACGGGAGTATGGTTTATATTCGGTGCCACCTGCAATGAATGAAACCAGGCCCAATCTATGGCGGGGAGACTTTTGCAAGATGAGAGCTGAGGCATCACGAAGGGACTGGGATCTTTTCTTCTCCGGGAATGTCTCTGAGGACTGGAATTTATTTAAGGAGTGGTTGTTGAACCTAATAAAATGCCACTGTCCGCCATCAAAACTTAGGATATCTAACAGACCACAGTGGCTAACAAGGGAACTGAAACGAGAGATTAACAGGAAAGGAAGGCTTTGGAAGAAATTTTGCCGATCCAATGAAAATTTAGCCTTGCAAACATACAAAACGCAAAGGAACAAGGTTAAAAACTTAATCTTCAACAGCCGACGGGATTACGAGAGGGATTTTCTCCAGCGAGCAGTTCACAATCCCAAATTGCTCTGCAGCTATGTAAGAAAAAGCACACGAAACAGGAACCCAATTCCTGTAATGAGAAACGATGATGGTTTCGAGATTACAGAAATTCAAAACAAAGCTGAACACTTTTCACAGTTCTTTCAGTCAGTTTTCACCCGAGAAGCAGTTTTTATTCCATCTAGTTGCGAGACTATGGGAGCACCAATTATTCAGGATATGCTCTTTCGAGAAGAGGCGGCCTTTGAAGAATTAAAAAGTCTGAACGCATGCAAATCCTCTGGCCCCGACGAGATTCCAGCAAAGTTACTCCTCGAACTTGCTCGAGAGCTGGCCAAACCGCTATCCTTTCTGTGCCAGAAATCGTTTGACACGGGAATGCTTCCTACTGACTGGAAAACAGCCCACATTACACCACTTCACAAAAGCGGTAGTCGTGCATTTGCTACAAACTACAGGCCTGTCAGTCTGACCGCAATCTGTTGCAAGGTTATGGATGAGCTTGTCAAAAAGGAATTGATGATTTATTTAGAAACCCATAACCTCTTATCAACTGCACAATACGGCTTTCGTAGGGGAAGATCGTGTGTTACGAACTTACTTTATACTATGCAAAGCTGGACAAAAGCACTCGATGCAAAATACACTGTGCATGTGGCCTACATTGATTTCCAGAAGGCATTCGATAGTGTTCCGCACCAGCGTCTCCTTTATAAGTTAAGAATGTTTGGTATTGGAGACAAACTTCTTACGTGGATCAAGAACTTTCTCGTCAGTCGTTCCAAAGTGGTCTGCGTAGGCGGATCGCGATCAAAGCGCACAGTCATCGAGAGTGGAGTTCCGCAAGGTTCAGTTCTCGGACCATTCCTATTTCTCTTGTTTATTAATGATTGTGTACAGGAATTGGACTGTGACTTTGCTATGTTTGCGGACGATATAAAAATTTGGAAAGTTATCAACAATGCTGCCGATGGAGACGATTTCCAAGAAAATCTCCATCGATTGGACAAGTGGTCCCGCAAATGGCTTTTGTCCTTCAACTCAAACAAATGTCCCCTGCTACGTCTGGGAAGTCGGAATCAGGTCACTGATATGCGACCCTACTTTTTGAACGGTATGTCACTCCGAGAAACACACACACAGAAGGATCTCGGCGTTTGGATGACAGACAACCTGAAGCCTTCTACGCAATGCTGCAAGGCGGCTAAATCCGCCAATTCAATGCTGTACTCTATCAAGCGGGCATTTAAAGTTTTCGATGAAGACTGCTTTTCTAAAGTCTTTTGTACGTTTAGGCCCCATCTTGAATATGCGATCCAAGCCTGGCGTCCAGGGACCCAACAGGACTACAACATGCTCGAAAGGGTACAGCGACGAGCCACAAAATTAGTAAGAGGTCAAGGTGAACTGCCATATGAGATTCACCTAAATAACCTACAGCTCTATCCTCTGAGTTATAGGCAGTTGCGCGAGACATGATACAAACCTTCCGTATCGTACGTGGCATGGATTGCGCCCTCCTATGTGATAACGTTTTCCAACTTGCTACTACGAATAATCTCCGAGGTCATCCATTCAAACTAAGTGTGCCCCAAGTAAGATTGGAAGTGAGGAAGTATTTTTTCACCAACCGTGTCTCGAAACCGTGGAATAACCTACCTGAGGTGATTGTAATGTTCCAGTCTGTGGATATATTTAAATATCGGCTTGACATACATATGTTGCTGCACCAGGAAGATTATGTGACTACTTTACCTTAACAATATCCGTATACCACGTAAATCTGCCTGCATTCACTTGACTGTAACTTTTTTTACATTGCTTATTATTCTTTCGACTTTCTGTATCAAATAGGGATTTCAAAGGCGTAAGCCTATTTTTCTAAAATACACTGAACACTGAACTGAACACAATGTCGGGGTGGTGGATGAAAACCAGAGTCTGGAGCAAAGGCATCTTAGTAAGCAGATATCTGGCATTTAGGACAATTATTTTAAGCGGGCACGTTTTCGGTTTCTGAAACGAGGCAGTTTGGCTGGCAGAGTAACTGCCTTCGGCCAAAGAAATGCTCTTTTCACTTGAACTATCTGTCCGTCCCTTATTTTGAGATTTGCCTCGCCATTGGTCCTTCGTGTTTCCAGTTCTATTATTAGTTGTCGCATTTTCATTTTCTCTTTCAGCCCATATTCCGGTTGAAAAAAAAACTTCAGAATGCGGACCCCGTAGGGTTTATTTTCTCTGTAGCAAGGAGCTGTGCCTGTGCTTTGTTTACCAATATGATTTTAAGAGGTCTTGGTCAAGAATTTGAATCGGGTGTTGACAGAGCCTTCCCTCTTATAAATGCCTTAAAAATGTGAATGGACTCGCCATCCGTTAGCAACGTTTTCGTATACAATTGAAGGAGTTTCAAGTCATGTTTTATTCGCTCCTTCTGAAATACTGAGGCTGCTTCAGGAACGCCCTTTATGATAACATTATGTTTTCGACTCAATCAAGTGCCCATTTGCAACTCAGGTCTTTCAACTGAATGAGTACTTGCAAACAGTTCACTTGGTCGGGTAGGTCCAGATGAACCGGCTGTTGGGCAGGCTGGAGCCAAATCTGTGTATGATTTGGTCTTCTTAGACCTTTTCCTCTTTGGCTTTACAAACTCACCGACCTCTTCAGCATCGCATGCTGGTGCAAACGTCGAGCACCTATGTAGTGCTAAGTTGTAATGCCAGATTATTGCTAATGCTGCCTAAGCTTAGCGATGATGTTGTGGAGCAAGGACTAGATGGGACACCCTTTCGAACTATCGAACCGTCCTCTGGTTTACTGGGTTTGGTAAACGCGATGGCTTTTATGCGAGTATTAATTAAGCTTAAGAAACTATACATGCATATGAATTTTTTTGCGTAGGTTTTTTACGGACAGGAGCTTTTTTAACAGGTGGGCAAGAAATATATTTTTTAAAGTTATATTTTTCTTGCCTTAGATTGCCTACCTCCGGCTCCATCACTAAGAATTTTTGTAGAAGGCTGAAACAACCCATAAAAGTTTCATCTTCGTAAGCTACATTAACTGAGCTTATTAGACTTTTTGCCCGTTTAGCGGGACGTGAACAATTAGCAGAATAAAGATAACTGCAACTTCTAACTGCTAATCTATTAATTCGCTGACCGAATTCCCCTGCAAATATGGCCGGATGGCTAGAGGCGTCGATAGACGGTCCGGCGCGATTTTGCCATGCATGTGCTAAACTAGGTCGTGGACCAATTATTCGTGGCAATACACTTAAGGCACCTGCGATTCGCATACTAATGGAGATACAGAGAAAATGCAATTTATGTTAGAATTTTCAAAAAATTAACAGCGTCAGTAAGGATATTCGACAATAAGCATATGAAAATATGAGGACTCAGCCTTTAGTGTGAACCCCGTCTGCGATTGAAAGCAGATGCAGGGCGCACACAGCTGAAATTCGTCAAGGCAACTATTTAAACAATATTCTCGTGTTTTTTCTACTTCCTGCTTCTATAAGCTAAGCAATTACGCTGAAAACGTAAACTAATTAAAAGAATGGCGGGAGTAGTCAAATAACAGTAATCAATTTGCTGCCAATGTCCAAACACCGGTAAATAAAAAGAAAAAAGCCACAAGAACCAGCAAAAATGCATGTTTTATGCTTCTGATTCAACGCTGAAAGCACTTTTCAGTTTATCCGGAACCTGGAGCTTTATCCAAACCCAAAAACCATGTTTGGTTTAAATACACCAAATTCTAACTGTTGCGCTTTTGTACGATTTTAAAAAGGTTTGTGAGTGATTTGTTTGACTTATTTTGCTTGTTGGGTCGTATATATTTTCCAAATAAACGTTTCTTGATATCCTTTATATTTAACTTAAAATCTCTACTTTCCATCCTTCGAAATTTGTCCGCCTGTGTTCTTGACCGCCCTTTTAACCTCTATAAAATTTTGTGGAGTAAACGTAATTTATATATATATATATGTGTGTGTGTGTGTATAAATCGTGTGCCCCCTAAACGGGCCACGTGGTAGATGCGTTGGACCAACACGGGGGCCACATTAGGGCATGGCATGCGTTATTCGGGTTGCGCTCCCATAACAAATGCCGAACATAGAGGTGTGGTGGCACGCCTAGGGGCGGCTAGGACTTAGGGGACCCGGCCGCGCCAGCCACCTGCGTCCTCTCCCGCCTCCGGTCTTCTTGACTCTGTCTTGACACCGGGCTCAGGTGGGGAAGGAGGAGAGAGTGCGGTAGATGCAGCGCAAGTCTACTATCACTTTAAACTAAATCACGCGCAAGTCACCGTCCATGCTCAACTTTCCCATGAGCATACGGTGGACATCGTCGGACTACGACGGTCGAACTGTCGTGTATAAATCGTGCCCCCTAAACGGGCCACGTGGTAGATGCGTTGGACCCACACGGGGGCCACATCAGGGCATGGCATGCGTTATTCGGGTTGCGTTCCCATAACAAATGCCGAACATGGAGGTGTGGTGGCACGCCTAGGGGTGGCTAGGACTTAAGAGTCCCAGCCGCGCCAGCCACCTGCGTCTTCTCCCGCCTCCGGTCTTCTTGACTCTGTCTTGACCCCGGGCTCAGGTGGGGGAGGAGGAGAGAGTGCGGTAGATGCAGCGCAAGTCTACTATCACTTTAAACTAAATCACGCGCAATTCACCGTCCCTGCTCAACTTTCCCATGAGCATACGGTGGACATCGTCGGACCACGACGGTCGAACTGTCGTGTATAAATCACTTAAGTGATCCCTTTCTCGAAAATGTTGACTTATGCAAGGACTGTTGTGTCATTCATGCAGAGCGCACCGCCTCTTAACTGTAATAATTTAAATTAGAACAACATGTTAAGCTATGATGGGAACATAGAAGTGACAGAAAACTTGGCACGTAGAACGTCCCTTTTGACAACTTATATGGAAGCCTCCGCAAATTTTCAATACGTCTTTCCTGTCCTTGTGTAAAAATACTGAACTTCCGTCAGGATAACGGATTTCAACCCTACTCCATCCTTCCCTATTCAGTACCGAATAAGGGAATTTTAAATTCACAGTTTTATCTTAAAATGCATTAAATGTTCCGAATGATACGTGCCTTGGTTGTTAATGATTGAGTGGGACTGGTTCGTGGAGAGAGTTCTCGAATGTGGATGCCGATAAACGGTTGCATCTGCAAATCGATGACCACGAGAAATCGCACCCCGTAAGTTTTCTTCGCTACTTGGACGAAGTAGATGCCTTCAATTCTATCAGGTCAAGTCAGTTCCGAGCGGGCGCATAAGTGCCTTCATC
This sequence comes from Schistocephalus solidus, assembly GCA_017591395.1. Lineage (NCBI taxonomy): Eukaryota > Metazoa > Platyhelminthes > Cestoda > Diphyllobothriidea > Diphyllobothriidae > Schistocephalus > Schistocephalus solidus. The sequence goes on from WEDG01003192.1 coordinate 68,031, forward strand.
GTCATCCGAGGCGATGCTCCTTGCAGGGTTTTCTTAGCCTTCGGAAGTGTCCATGCGCTGGTTACAAAACGTGTGCGTACCAAAAATTTATCTGGCTAGTCATCTTCTGTGGTTGTGAACGGTGCTCTACGGCCTTGTAGGGTGATCAAAAGTTGGCGGTTTCCAAATACTGCTGTCTGATTACGATTCTCTGAGTGAACTACGACGAATTCTTCTTGACGGAAACATTTTATACTCGCTGCGACAACATCGCGAGTATTTATTTGACCAGCAAAAAAGAGCTTTGTGTGGATGTGTACTTCCTTGTCCGTCTCCTGCTTTCAGTACTTCTGTCTTGAATTCGGCGTCTCCGTCTTATTGGAAATCGCGAGGGAGATTTCAGCATGGGCCGTTATGATGTAAAGATGCTTATTGCGTATTCTAGCTTCGTCATTGAGGAAGCTTGTCAAATTTTCCAGATTCGTATCTGCTGCCTGTCGCGTATTATCAAGTATTTCTTTCTGACTTCGTTGTGCTTGATCATATCAGCTATAGCCATTGATAGTGATCGGGTGTATAATACTTGTAGCCGCAGGTTTGCTCACAGTGTCAGCACTCCTTTCTGGTCATCTTGACCTTACATTGTCAGCGGAACATGGTAGGCTTGATAAAGAGCAAGTGAGGTGATTGCTTTTAAAGTATTTTCCCATGGAAATATTAACATCCCCTTCCCGGCCTGCCACAGTCAAACTTGCATTCGGAGCTGGAGGTCTGTATCCACTCCTCTGGCGCATCAGGTCACAGGATCATTCCGGACGTTGTGTTAGGCCTCATCAGATGACGCTGGATCACCATGTTATACCGCTATGGCTTGTTATTTTTTTACAGGCAAACGCTGCGATGTTTCACTCTCATATTTTATAGACTTGGATACCCGGGAGGTCTAGTCTCCTCGGCGTCTCTGTCAATCGAAAGGAACATTCGCGCTGCCTTGGTAGCGTATGTGCGTGAAATTTTCCTTTTTTTCAACTGAAACCAAGGATATCAACTCGTTGTGTCAGCACCACTATCTTCACTACAGGCAAAGGATAAAATAAGGCTGTAGAGTAAGTCTATTTATGTAACTAACCGATTAGCACTCACGCGTGTTGGCTATCGTTTATTCGTCGTGTGTTTGCTTAGAGTTGTTACACGAGTCAATTGTTCTGTATATGGCTGCGGTCCGGACAGCGGTACCGCTGACTTAAAATCAGACTCTGCGTATCCTTTGTTTCAGCGGGCCATTTTGTCCGTTCAGCACGTCTTAATTTTTAAATACATATCCGGCCGGACCAAATTCGATTTATTGGAAGGAGCTACAGTATGTTCTCCGATGTTTCTCATGATCTGTCGGATAGAATGTTGAATGCATAATTAATATTATGTTCGCAGATATTGGTCGTAGAAATCAGCAACACTATTCTGTGTTAGAACCTCCGGGCCTCAGAATACGTGCAATGACTCACGATCCTTCTGACTACGGGTTACATCCTTCCCGAGACGGTTCGCAAGTTCGGTTGCAAGTCTCATGAACCCTCTCTAGTTCGTCCAGGGAAGTATTTAAAAAACAATGGAGGCACCATGCCAGGCGAAGGGTTTTCAAGACTGGGTGGTGTTAGTGGCTTAGTTGATGCGCGCTTATGTAAAGGCTAGCTAACCTCCTCTGATCTTAAAAGGAAAGGAATTCTTCTTTATAACCTCATAGAAAATGGGCATAAAATCACTTTGGTTTTCCAGAACAAACAGGAACTGATGTTTGGAGCTATATTTCATGAAACAAGCTCGTAAAAGTAATAATAGGCATAAACAATAGCCATATAAGACTCCCTCAAGGAAAAATTTGTTGACAATATTCATAAAGACTGACCTGATCATTTTAATTGATCTATGGTAGTATTTATACGTTCACTGTCCCTTTATCCTTTCTATTACTTAACAAGTCACCTCCAGGGCCTTTTTGGCCGAAATTATTTCCAGACAGCCGATTTCGGCAATCTACATATCGTCCCTAAACGGGCCACGTGGTAGATGTGTTGGACTAACACGGGGGCCACATCAGGGCACGGCATGCGTTATTCTGGTTGGGCTACGCTAACAAAGGCCGAACAGAGGGAGGTGTGGTGGCACGCCTAGGGGCGGCTAGGACTTAGGGGACTCGGCCGCGCCAGCCACCTGCGTCCTCTCCCGCCTCCGGTCTTTTGACTCTGTTTTGACACCAGGCTCAGGTGAGGGAGGAGGAGAGAGTGCGGTAGCTGCAGCGCAAGGCTACTATCACTTAAAACTAATTCACGCGCAAGTCACCGTCCCTGCACCACCCTTCCGTGGAGCATACGGTGGACATCGTCGAAATCGACGGTTGAACTATCGTGGCAAACACTCGATTATTTGAAGCTGTAAAAGACTATTCTGCAAAAAAACTTTTGTTTTCGGAATGACCTATTTGTGAGTGAGAACACTTTTTTGATGACAATGGCAACCTTTTTCTGAGAACACAGGGACTATATTAGATAACTCAAAATTCTGGGCGCAGCTTTTAGCCTAGTAGATGATACAACCACCGAAATTGTTTCATGGTATCTACCCTTATGAAGATAGATTCACTGTAAACACTACAGCATATTAAAATCTATAAGGACCAGCCGTTTCACGTGTTGTGATCCTCAAACGGTCAGCCGGTCGACCGCGGCATCTATCGTTTAACGTCATTTTGCCTTGCGTCACCAGAACTTCACAGCATCGATGCATGGACTCACGCCTGGAAATTCTTCGTTGTTAATCCCCCCTGAAGCTGGCCGTTTATGATGCTCTTACGCCTGATCAGAACATTCACAGTAATATAAGGCCAATAAAATGGCGAGACACTTCACTACCTGAAAGGTTGGAATGTTGGTGACTTAATACACCCGACTTGCCGAGATATCATGCGCAGCAAGTATTCTGTGGTGATTACTTCATTTTCTTATTTGGCAGAAAAAGGGCAAAATTTAGGGACTCTTCCCAACACCCGTTCCCTGTAGAATAAATACAATTTTACTGTTTTCTAATCCTCTTCTTATACTACGGCTATTTGCTCGTATCTCTAACTATCTACCGTCCTGACTCCATTCCCTTTTATCTTAGGACTGGAAAAGACCCGTACACTTGCTTGTATTCTTTTACAGATGCCAAAAACCACTGAAACCCGAGACGGGGATGATAAAGGACACGAAATTGATGGTAAGTGATTGAATATATCCCACGAAAACTTGTGAATTTATTCCTCCTTTTACGTTTCTTATTACCGAATTTTGTCACGATTTCAATCCATTCGATTTGCGACTTTGGAGTTTTGTGGTTGTGAACCTCTTCGAAACACTTAAATGCAGAAATCCATCCAAAAAACATAGCTCATGAAAGACTCGATCAGGAATTATCTAGCAGAGCTTTGAACTTAAGATGGGAAGTACCCTTCTTGTCGCATGAATTCGTTAAAGAATTGCGAGAATGTGAATATGCTGTCGTTGTGAAATTTCATCTAGGCTAAGTTGAACCTTTCCCAGTCTGTTTAACGGTGGATGTGTCCCGTGCTTGTAGTCCTTGTATGTTTTTAGAGGCGTAGTCTCGCTACTTGTATCGCGACTGGCGCATGAGCTGACCTACAATTACGAGGATTTACACAGGACTACCCTCACTCTGATTGCATTTCATTCGTATTCCAGGGCCAGACAACTAGACATGAAGTTGGATAAAGTTCTTTACTGGAAATTTTTTTCCTAATCCACCCGAATCACTAAAGCTGCTTGCCTCGCGCTTTCCATTGCATCTACCTTTTCATTTGTTTATGTATGCCTACTGTAAATCGGCAAGTAGGAAGAATAGAGTGCATGAACAGCGTGATCAGACCAGTGGCCTGCAAATATGTTCAGTTTCCTGTCATACTACACCGCCACTCTAATTCGACGAGGCAGCGGTTTGCGCAGCGTTCCAGTCTTCAGTACAGATTCGTCCGGTAAACCTAGACAGCAACCTGTGGCCGTTTGTCACACGTACCGATGTCATGCGCCAAGCGATCAACACTGGTTCAGCTAATCCGATTTGGCAACCACCCCGTAGGATCCACGTCCGATTCAAAAAGGAAGTCGGCGATATGATTTATTCGATACTTTCTTCCGGGGTTATACGCCCATCTATGTCGCCTTTGGCATTGCCCGTCACTCTCGTACCGAAAAAGGACGGCAAATTATGCTTCTGTGTCGACTACCGCAGGTGCTCACTGGTTCACAACACCAGACTGACCGCCAAAAGACTGTTTTAATACTTCCCTAGGGTCTGTTCGAATTTTAAACCATGCCTTTCGGCTTTTGCAACGCTTCTGCTACATTTCAGAGGCTGATACAAGTCTGTGATTTATCTGGATGATGTGACTGTCTTTGAAAAGATGGTTAAACCACATGATGGGAATCTCGTTGTGGTGTTAGCGGCATCAAAGGATACAGAAATTCGACTGTACCCTTCAAAGTGTCATTTCCTTTGCAATCAAGTTGACCAATTAGGTCACGAAGTTAGCAGTATTTGTTTCAGCGCCCTGTTAATCGATGTATTCTCTCAACTAATTCTGGGGACATCAATCCGCTGACCTTGGACTCCCGAAACTAGACTATTCAAACAAATTTTTGGTCAAATTGTACTTCTCAGTTGGTTATCTGATGGTACAAAGGCAGTCTTCTTTTCTCGTTCTCGCCATGAAGACCTCACCTGTTTGCGTAATTTCCTGCAGTGTCTTTTTCGGATGTCTTCTTACAGAGCCCGGAATTCCTTGGCCAGCTTAATTGCTGACCAGTTGTATCTCGGCTCATGTTTAGGGGTTAGCCTCTCGTTTGATCTTATATTAATATTTCTAAGATTTGTAATCAGTAGTCGCTTTTTCGTCACCCCCTTTACTGGATATCTTTCATTTTGTCTCACTGTCCCTTCGGCCACTCCTCTAATTATATCTTCTTTTCTAGAGTCCAAGTTGGATGCTGGTCCCTGCCCAATCTGCGGAAGGCTAATGGCTTCGCGTCACGGGATGAAACGGCACGTCAAAATCGTGCATAAAGGTAGACCTGTTTCTCTAGCCCCTACTACTACCGGAACTCCAGTTAACCTTCTACTCTTTCTTTCCTCCCCCTCCTCCCCTGAGCCCTGTAACCATGTACATAGTTTCTCTTTGCCTCATTAAGTGAGCATAACAAAACCATTTTGACTCTTTAGGTGTTTCCCGTACCTGTTTCAAGTTTTGATGCTGATTTCTTTGCCCCACACACGCGGTCGCCGACTCCTCCCCCCCTCTTCCTTTCTCCTCCAGCCTTCACCTAGCGCATGGGTTTCTTGAAATCATAATATACTTTGAATTTCTATGAGACCAAGTTAATTCCTCGTTAAAATGAGGAATTTTCAGACCAGGCTGGTTTCTGTATGTTTGGAATAGTCGGCAGTACTTTTAGATTACAGACCCACCCATATGCCGAACGTTCATTTCTAAATTGTATCTTCCATCTGTGGCGAGGTTTTGTGGGCATTACACTCATCACTTACAGGCAAAAAAATTGACTTTCCTACTTCACCCCTGCTTCGTTTACTGTTATAAGGCAGCCGTAACCGTTGAAGTACGTGCTGCGGTGTTTACTGTCCAGAGACTATTTACTATTGACCAAAATTTAACGCAAACCAGATTCTAGCACCCGATATATTGCACTTTGGACGGAAATGCACTTACGCTGTTTGCTGAAGGCGATGATCCATCCATTTTAATTCTGAAGTACGCCGTAACAAGGAAAGGCTTACCAAGTGCAGTTGCAGTTCTGATAAAATTGAACGTCAATCACGAATAATATCCTGCTTACCTTTCTATTATGAACCGGCCCTACACTCTCAGAGGTTCGCTCGAAAACATTTAACGGTCCGGGTGGTTTTTTTCTGTTAATATCTTATGTCCACTTCGTTAAATATGAAGCCTTATACTCTGTTGTTTTCAACTTTTTAATCTTTCTAGAATTTCATCGAACTACCTCTTAAAGAACTGTTATACCGTACAAATATATTTTTATGACCTTGAAAGTAATCGCCTGTACTCAGTGGGCGGGTGGGGAGGACAATATATGCTTATCCCTTGGTCATTTTTAGGCAAGGTCGTCGAATTAAGTGGGATGACTCTCAATGCATTTCTGTGAATTAAAGTTTTCGCTATGCTCCGTGCCTTTTGGTAATGCCGTCATATTGCAGTTTTATAAGAGTTCCGGTTAGCGTTTCCTGGGTATCATTCGACCTTTTGTGGACTAAAAGTAGGTGAATTGTCGCGCCCACCTGCTTGCGGCATTCAGCTCCTTTAATTTTGGCGTTAACTGCAAAAAATAGCACATACGCTTTGTCTTCTGTGTCCTTTGGATGAGGCCAGACGAGACCATTTACGCTTAACCGATTAGTCATCTGTGAGTTAGCGACTTCGTGGATGGCAAACCAGTGGAATTCCGCACGCGTAGACGGGCTACGTTGCAGTTGCGGTCGACCAAAAGGGGACCGCATTGTCTAGTGGCGTGATTTCGAAGAAACGCTCTAGGTCAGCGAGAACCCTGAATTATTGCCATGAATGCGTTAAACGGAAACCCACGCCACCTCAGTCACCGCGCCCAATCTCACCTGCAGTCGGTCAACAGGCCCGGACAGACCCATTGGTGCGTGAGAAAGTGAGGCTGGTTACTAAAGCAACCCTATTCGTTGCACTTCAACGCATTCCTCACCACGTTGGTCAAATTGTCGTTCATTGGGGGTATCCTGGGTCGGGTATTCACGCTGCGCTTGTGTAGTCACGGTATGTACATTGATGTGCTTTATGGGCCTTTCCACGCTGACGAGTATGTGCTTCGATCAAAGGCGTCGATAAAGTTGGTACACTGTTACAACCGCGCTCCCATTACTCATCTGCAACTCCATAGTGCAATGCCTTACACAGCAGGCACATATCGCTAGCCGTCATTGGTCAGCCGACCAAACCAGATGAGGGTGTCCAATTTGGTGGGTTCCAGCCGTTCGCCTCCTTCCTCTAACTGGGGCCGTATGGAAAGGGCGACATGAATCCCGTTGCTAGTCCAGGCCAATTCGAGTCGCTCTCTGTCTCTCCACACTATCCGTGAACCGTAGTGGGGTAAGTGAACCGTCCGGAATGTTTCAGTCATCCCATTCAGTAACGCATGGTTAACTGACTCACAGGTTAACGGGCTACAAAATGCGCCCTTAAAATATTCTTGTTCTCTGCGTTTACACATCCGATCGTGTATGCTCTATCTAGCGAGAATTTGACCGTCAATTCCTACAAGGTTCACCGTGTACGCTCTACAGCACGCTGGACGCAATGATGGTGACTTGTGAAGCGCCTCCTGCACTCTCCCATTCTTCTCCCTGCATCCCATATCATGATGTAGTCAAGAAGAGTGGAGGCGGCAGATAATACAGGCGACTGGTGCTGCAGGAACCCGCTCTTGCCCCCCCCCCCCCCCCCCAATGTTTGGCGTTTTTATGGGTGCAAATCCCCGATAACGCCTGCCGTGTAGTCCGTTGTAGGGGCAGCCCTATCTAACATGCGCGGTCAAAACAACATACAGGGACGATTCTCGTTCCTGTCAATGTTAACTAAGTCACTGGCAGCCTGCAGTGATCCGTCACCTAAAAGATCAGATGGCTAACAGATCTGAGGGCTAGGGCATATCTGCCAGCCTGGACTGAAGTGGCTCTGTGCGAAGTGGATGTCCCAGCGAGACCTGATCCGTACCCATCGTGCTCCTTCTATCTGCCCGCACTAATTCCGCACATTCAAACACTACTTTGGTCTATGAGTTAGTGTGCTCTCATATCATGATGGTTGCTAAAGCAACACAATTTAGGCCCTTGCGTCACTGCACTTTCCACACATACAGTGTGTCACCTAACTGATGCAAAATGCCGAAATCTACGAAAGACTGGGGATCACTCGCAAACCGGCATCAACAGCTGTACTAAAGCTTTGAATTATTAATTAATAACCTTAAAACTTACTGGAAATGTAATAAGTAATATTATTTTGTTGAGAAATACTAACTTTTTGAAAAAAAAATAAAATAACAAGACAAATGTACGCTTTACTAATTCCAATTGCGCTGCCGATGTTGCATGGGTTAGTTTATCTACTGTACACTCACCTGGACAATTCAAGGTCCTATCTGATTATATGCGTGTGCACTTCAAAAATCAAGAAAACATCACACTTCATTCACGCAATAGGCGCGTGATTTTGCGTTTTTGTGGTGGCGAGCAAAGCATTGTCGGAGATTATCTTCATCTTTCACTTGCATTTCACTTGCATTGCGCATTTTGATGAGGTCTGGTTCATGAACTGACACCTGTGTGGCATGCACATTGCTTTCGCGCCACGCTAGCGGGTTTACCAGATGGTGGGAATTGAACCTTCCACTGGAACATGGCAGGGGGTAAGGTGAAAGAGGTTGATCCACTTCAAATTCCACTTGTTACTTCCCCACTGTCAGTAACTAAACGCGCTGAGTGACTGCCACGCTGTCCTGCAACTCGTGTCTTCAAGGATTACCGATCAAAGGGAAAGCTTGCTTCTTTTCCTGCCTGAGAATGAAATGATCCCTTCCCCCTCCTGTGACAGATAAACCTACTAGCTTTGCGAATGGCATCTTTTCTGACGTCCTACAATTTCTCCTTTTCCGTGGTCTCCCTCCTAAGAACTCAGAGATTGTCTCGAGCGTTCTAGGTCTCACCGAAATTTCGCCTCATAGTCTTGTGAGGACAGTTTATTCGGTTTTTCTTCGCTTGTATTCTCTTCCATAAGCTTCACACCTCTGTGTTTCTTGACGAGTCACTACAAACTGCCTTGCCTTCTCTAATGAACCTTTTTCAATGCGATCTAGGGGTGGGAAAATGCAAATGTGGAGCATGCGACCGCAAGTTCACCACCAGTTTCGCCCTCCAGCGACACCTGCGGCGAGTGCATCAAGGTAATCCCAATGTGCCTCCTTCCACAACCCCATTCAACCGCTCGCCTAGGTTTCACTGAGGAGCAACAGACGTGTCCATTCTGTTGCAAGCACTTCTGCAACAAACACAGTCTCGACCGGCATCTACGGTTGGTCCATGAAAGTGCGTTTCCTAACCTTTGGAAATCCTTCCTAAATGCGTCTTTTTTTCTTTTGGTGGTCATTTCGTACGTCTTATTTAACATTGGTCTAATGGCTTGTTGAATGAACTCTAGTATGCACATGACGATAGTTCAACTGTTGTATCCGGCGAAGTTCCCTGTGTAATCTACAGCAATGTGACCCAGGGACGGTGACTTGCGTGTGAATCCGATTACAGTGAGAGTAGACTTTCGCTGCATCTATCACACTCTCCTTCTCCCCCACCTAGTTCCAGTGTCATGACCAAATCAGGATTACCGGAGGCAGGAGATGGCGCAAGTGGTTGGCGTGGCCTTAGCCGCCCATAAGGGTGCCGCCACGCCTGGCTCTGATCTCATGAAGTAGGAGTAAGAGGCTACATTAAGAAGGCGCCTTTGCAGCCGGACTCTCAGTCCGCAAGCCGGCCACTTTGCACAAACACGCACAAGATTGACCGCGAGGTCCGAGTTATCCCGTCAGTTGGCAACCTTCCAAGCCATGGCTTTTAGCGCACCCTAAGAGCTTCAAGTGCGTCATTTCGTCTCTAGCAATAAAAATGCACGAAGCCGTCGACCTCACTCTATTCCCATTCCCAGGTATGCACAAAGGTAATTAGGTATCTCCATAACTCATCAAGAATGAACCTTGTTTGTACTTTTGCGTTGCTTATGGCTGGCTAATGGGGCCCATCGGTGAAGTCGAATAATTGGTGTTTGTATAATGATGGTGTGTCCGGACCAGTCTCCTTCGTAGTTCAGGTCAAAGAAATGAGCAATAAGTCTGTCGAAGAATACCCGAGGTCTGTGGATGGACAGTTTACTCCTTGCGGCTTGAGAATATTTAAGAGCCGATAATCGAAGCAGAATCAATACTCATTCCGTGGAGTACGCTCTGGGGATTGTTTGAGCCTTCGTTATATCTTTTCTTCGTGGATCTTTGAGAAGAAACAGTGTTTGTGTGTTTTTGCTGAATGTGACGAAATTGGGTACGATAATAGTGTGTGTGAGAGAGATAGCTTTTAGGTACGGTCCTGATTTTCACTGGCAATTGATCCCGCGGGCTATGCTGGATCACTGAGGCCGGCATGCAGGATAGACATTTCCAACTTGTTAGCAGTCTTCAGACAGCCAGTCGAAAGAAAGCCCTTCATCGACCAGGACGTGCTCCTCGCCTTCTGCATCGGCCATAAGAAGCAGGAGACGCCATCACTTAATCAAAAAATTTATTTCCTCGATGTTTCAGATGATGGGCGCACAAGGGGTGCAGTATGTATAGGATGCAGTTACAATGTAACCACATGCCTACCTTACTTATCTGTTCCTGTATTGATTTTCAGTGGTCGTAATTGGTACATCAATTTTTTGCTCACCCACATCTAAGTCATTAGTTGCCACAATTTTATTATCGGTCAGGATTGGTGGCATGAAAAGGACTCGGCCATTCGCTCACTTAGGCCGTCACTGTCTTCTCATTGAAGCGAAAATGTGTGTTCCAGGAAGAAAGAAGAAGAAGAAGAAGAAGAAAAACAAGAAGAAGAAAAGAAGATGCAATCACTGGAACAACAAGTTTATTGGCCTCATATTTCGGATTCTCACCCGAACTCGTCCTCAGAGTCAGTCCCAGATAAGGGTAGTGGAGGCACAAGGAAGGCAGTATTAATAAGACTTCATTGCCATCCCGCATGCGTACCATAACTCGCAGCTCTCGCGATCACCGCTTCAGTCCGCATCCGAGTCCTTAATTGCGCTGTTTTTATCATCTGTGTTGGATGTTGACATGATAATTACTCGGCAGTTTTGCTCGCTGCCAATAGCATTTTTGTCCCCTGCGCCATCCCCGTGTGGCTGATTCCTCTGCTCAGGCAAGTTTTAGCACAGAATATGAAAGCGGCCGGTCATTGCGCTTGTTAACGGTTTGCGGGCCAGAGAACCATGACTCGAGTAGCTCACGCCGACCCGGCTCTCACCTCCCGCGAGAATTTAGGCCTCATTAAACGTGCCGGGCGCTGTTAAACTGGTCCTACATGTTTAGCTTCGAGTCGATTTCGAACCCACCCAAATGTGGTTTGTTCTGACTTGTAACTGGTTCCACGTTTAGGTAACACTTCCTTGGGACGCAGTGATAGGATGGACACAGATGCTCGGCGCAACCGTTCATTTGTCGCGCGGTTGCGTTTAATTTTCGTAGATTGCGCTGGCATTTGAGGTCAAGGTGCTGGAAAGTCTGCTTAAGCCTCTAGCTTTCCTGACCCCAGGATGATTCAGACAAGGTCTCCAGTGTCCAGCCATTAGTCTTGCATGCTATGACGACGCGCATTATTTATGGACACGGCGTATGCTTTGCGTTAAACCTCATTTTTCTGTGGTATCGATGAAACCTACCATGTGAATGTTTCTTTTTATCGGCACCCTTTCCTCCCTCCCTCCCCCCTACCCACAGGTGTCGAATTCGGTGTTTGTCCCATTTGTGCCCGGTCTTTTTCCAGCAAGTACGCAATGACCCGGCACCAAAACAATGTACACGCGAGTAAGTACCCGCATATTATTGCCAGTGTTGGCTTTTTGTTTGCGCATTTATTTTCGTTGCTTTTCAGACGCTTTTCGGTAGAAAAGTGCTTTGTTGGCACCGCTGACCACCCTAGTAGCAAGCGTATATCAAGGCAATCGCAGGGCGATGTCGCTTTTTCGCTATTGGTATATCGAGTCTATGGCGATTTTTTCCGGTGGATGTATATCGATGCGGCATCGAATTTTTGAGATACTCAAAAATGGTGACAGCTGCCCGTACAGCATTACGGGTTATTCCTTCACTTAGCTTTTATACCGGCGCCCGCCCTTAATTCCTTCATATTAGCAGTTTTTTTCCTCTCCATTTACGTTTTAACCTTCTGATTATCGCTTAATGTGAACGACCAAAGTATAATTATCGAACCGAGCGACCAACAGATGCTCAAGCGACGCCCCTTCTACATGCAGCAAACGTGTAATGCGAACCCTTGTCTAGTAATAAAGTGTGTATTGTAAAAATAAGAAACCATACATGCACAAGTGTTGAAGGAATTTTGTCACAGCTTATAGGAGGTGTTGACGCAATCCATCGGCGATGCAAACGGACCAATTTTCCTTAAGGAAAATTTGAGTAGAGTTTACAAAGCGGCTTACCTTCAGAACGTGCTTGCACTCCCGAGGGGAGTGTGTCCAAAGATATGCTGGCAACATCTTGGTGTTGTAGACTTTCCTTAAATTATAGCCAGTATTAGATGTGCATAACTTACCGGGGGTGATAAGCAATGACCGGTCAACTCAAGTTCGCAAATGGCCTCAGTGCTGACTGACGTGTCGATTTCAGCATCCTCCGGCTTCGCCGCGACTCCAAAAAGATTAGACGGCACAGGACTTAGCAACAAAAACGCCTGTGATTCGTCTACTCTTTCTTCAGAGGACTTATTGCTGCTATCAAGCATACTGCAGGACAACTGATCTGCTCTCCATCTTTTACGAACTTTCTCCTCGATTTCACTTAAAAGTAGGTCAGGGTATCGCTTAATTCGTAGTTGTGTTCTTTCAGACTCCTGTCTAAACATACTTATTAATGGTGTAACAAATGCAAGCAGATATGAATCAATAACAAAAATACAAAGAGAGAGAGGTTTGTCACGTCACACGTGCACTCCGCGAGATAATGGCGTAGAAAGTGCCTACGTGACTTAAGACTGCCAACCAATCAGCAGCCAGATTACGTCAGAGAGGGAACCAATGATATGTCGATGGCTCTTATGGTGAAAATTCGCTATTCGCGATATCGCCTCGATATACTCTTGCTACTAGGGGAACATAGCTCTCCGGTTTCCCAAAAACCCGCTATTCGTTAGATAGTTTGAGACTTGCTGATACGAGCGAAAATGTGCGAGTTTCAGGAAGTAATTGAGGAAACGTAGATGCGATTGCTGAACAAGAACTTTCTTTGCCTGAAGTTTCGAACTCTAACTCGAAACTGTCATCAGAGACAGCACCAAGGGCGGGTACTGCATGCACAAGGAGTTGCTGTATGTATAGGAGTTATGTCTCACGGCCCCAGTCAATTAACAAATGCAATAACCTTCCCATCCCATATTCGGCGCCGTGACCTTAGTCTGGTTAAAGTAATTAGCTACTCGGGAGCTCGAAGGTGAACATTGTTTCCAACACCAGTGCCAGTGATCCAGATGGCTGAACAATCATCATGCTAACATCCGACATGACTGATGAAATTTCAGCGATCGATGCCCATTATCGGCAAGGACAAGGGAGACTGGAATAGCCATTTCTGTCTCATTATCCGTCACCGTTCATCAACTAATTTCAGCGAATGCTAACCATCAAGAAATCATCGCACCAGAGGGAAATCCTGCTCGTTGAAGGGTAGAGTCGTCATTTGTCCTAGATATGCGGTAGCATAGCTACTGCAACTCGCTGCGTATGAATTACCTGTATCTGATACTGCCTATGAGACTGGGTTCGAGCATGAATCCGAAATGTCAGGCAAATAAAGTTCTTCTTCCATCGATCGAGTCTTTCCAATCTGTCGCGACCAACGTGCTGGCAGACGGACAGAGCAGTGCCTTCTTTATCATCCGCGGCGATGCTCATCGTAGGATTTTTGTGGGCCTTCAGAGGTGTCGATGGGTTCCCTCACTGGGAAAACGTGCGTCTGTCGGGACTCAGTCTGATAAGTTATCCTTTGTGGTTGTGAACGCTGCAGTCAGCCTGTGATAGACGAACAAAAATTGGCGATTGCCAGCCACCTATGTCGGACAACAATCCTTGGGGTGAAATGCACCGATTTCCTGTCTAATGAGTGAGTTCACGTTCGCTGCAACTTCACGATAATATCTCAGGCCATTTTTTAATTGTCATTTTTCAGTCCTCGTCGTGGGGACAGTGCAAGTCAAACCTTCAAGACTTGGCTGCTGCGTGTTGCAATGCTGCGCCTCTCGTGTGTACTTGCACGTGCGCACCAGTGTCAGTCTGGTTCTCGACCAATCACGACTGTTTTAACCGGCCAATCATATTCAAGGCCGAATCAGATATACCCTTGTTGAAGGTGCTGTGACGGCGCCCCACTTTCTCGCACTCGAGACGCCGCTTTCGCGGCTGGTGTCCGGTTACCAGCTTCTACCAGCCTCTTCACCAATATTTCGGTACAGAATATAACATCCTCCCAACTGGTGTCTCACTTCTTCCTATTCGGGACCAAACCTGAGGGTCGTGGTGGCTGAGGCCTCCCTTATGGTATAAGCCTCTGCGACAGGTTAAGGAGTACAATCCCGACATTTTTGGGGCCGACTATCTCAGCCGTAATAAGTATTAGTGAGTATGTGTTTGACAAATGCAGGCAGGGATTTTATCCTCGTACCCACGTTTGGTTCGTCATCGGAGCATGATGTACTGGGAAAACGAGAATATGAGGTAAATACTACGCAAGCCTCCTTTACCGTCGACAAATTCACACGCAGTTCGTTCGCCTGCTGCAGACAAACTCGGATTCAAGGTTGGCCGGGGAGGCGTGGTCGGTATCTACCCTTCTGGCGTACCGGCTTAAGATCCCAGGATCATTCCGAACGGCAAGTGAGACCTTGTTGGATGACGATCGACCCGCAACACGTCGTTGCGTCGCTATGGCTCGGTGTCGTTTTACGGGCAGCTCGGTCCCCAACCACATCTGAGGGTATTATTTCCGTATGATCTGGGACCGCTCCCTCGTCTGACCCTAGAGTCCGCTTACTTCGTGGCCAGCAATCGCTGAAGGCCGTTCCGCTATCACCCACTGGCAGTCTCCTTGTTACCTGGTAACTTTTTCCCGCACCGCTTCTTCTTTGAGCTGAAACGCTTGCAACAACCGCAAACAGTGACAATCATCGCCAGTTTTTTCTCCGAACCGCACATCTGGTCAATTGGAAATATTTCCACGCCTAGGTAGTGGACACCAGCCTCTACATGTGAAATTCCAACCTGTCATTGCCCTTGAAGTTCGCATATCACAAACTTATCTATGGTCAGTAGGTGCTCACCGATCAGTTACAGGATTAGGTATGGCTGGCTGATGACGTTTAATAGGCCTGAAATGTCCATTTCACTCCCCTCTTTCTTGGCCAGTCATGTTATTCTGCCAACAAGTGTATCTCTTTAAGCATCTTTAGCACGCATTGAATACCGAGAGCCCAGAAGTTTAACGTCTTTCTGTTGCATTGACAGCTCTTGTTACTTCGGTACTTTTCGATTTTCCCGAACATTTCTACAGCAAAACGCTTACCCAAGTATTCAAATTATGCTATCTATGTACAAATTCAGATGCTTTTCATCAGAAGGCTGGGATTTTGCACTTCATTAGGTCTTTAAGTTTCTTTAAGACCCATTTCATGCATACGTCTAGAAGAGTTATTTGGACATGGCTGGTTTCACTACATGTTTTTGCGCTTCAAATAGTCGAACCTCCCTATCCAGCATTTACGTTTCCATGTTGGTCGAGAAACAATAAAGGGGCATTCATTTTGGTTATACTGTTATCTGGATACGGTCTCTGATTGTGCAGTGGGCAACATTTGCATACTTCTTGTCCCTTGGCGATAAAATTTAGGGAACACTTGTATTTTTTTCATATTCTAGGCGGAATAGTGCCGTGATCGAATGGCTTTTTGAAGGGAGATTTGTTTTTTTGCACTTAAAAGTGAGATCTAGTATATTCTTCCAATCAATCTTATTGAAAACGACTTTAACGAGCCTGAAATATTACCCCATACTCTGGGATTTATAACCAGTTGCCTATTGATTAGCCTATTCCAGTGCTGTGCAGTTTTTGCTTACCTACCTCCTCGCCTCCTTCACTCTCCCCGCCCAACCCACCCTGCAGACTCCCATCACATCTGCGCAAAGTGCAACGTAAAATTTTTGTCCAAATTCACCCTGACTGGACACAACTTGGCTATGCATAACAGTAAGTCAGCATCCTTTCACAGTGTTAACTAACGACGGACCAGCCTCTAAGATCTTTGCCTGTGGACAGTGTTCCCTCTGCTTCCTCGACCCCTCTGACCGCCAATTACACATCACGGAAGTGCACAAGTGTACGTTTACCCCCCTTCCATCCCCCCTCTCACTTCCAATTGTTTCAATTGTCCGAAGGCTACTTCAGCTGTGGTATCTTTTTGTCTCGTGTGTACTAGCCTGACGTTGGGAGAGAACGAGCGATGGTGACAGTGGGACCGAACTCCGTCTTCCATTTTTGCCGATGCCACAGAAACAGACGCTCACCCTCCAAGTCACTCCTCTCCCCGGTCAGCGCCAAACGCGAGCGAAAGTTAGGAGTGCGAACATGTGGGGCAACGCTGACAGCGGTGCATTCCAGTCTGCCATCCTCCTCCTCCTCCTCCTCCACCATCTTATCGAAGAGGAGCAGCAGCATATCAGTGTCCACCGACACAACGTCCCTTTTCCTGCCTAAATCTGTCTTTTGCAACGCTATTTTCTCTGCCCTCTCCCTTCGCCTTTCAATTTCCAAACACTGTCAAGACACCGCTATTGTATGTACTGACTGGGTGATCAGTTTGGCTAGCCCGGTGCGGTGGTATTGGCTGATGCCCCGGTTGCTGTCACTATATTTTATAAGACTCTGTAGACAATAAATTGGCAGGGAGGGGGTAACCCGTACTCCCGCTGCCTCAGCGTGCGACTGACATCGTCACTGACACCCGCCGCTGATTATATATATATATATATATATATATATATATATATATATATATATATATATATATTATAGGTAAAAAAAACGTTACTGGCGAAGACGAGGGAGACTGGAGGGGAAATTTCTGGCTTATTAGCTGCCATACCAAACCCCAGGTGTTGCACAAACCGATGTTCCAACCCGCGACTTGTTGATTAAAAATGTAACGCTCTAAACATTGAGCCACAGGCTCGTTGTCTTGCCGGTTTCGATCGAGAATATTAACATTGATGGATGGAAGATCACTGATCGGTTACGGGACCCATTCGCTCTTGAGCCCAGCCAGAATGACATTTTATGCATAAAGTTTATAAGTACGGAAATTACCGAGTGCGACACATGTAATAACATGTCTGAAACCTAAATTATGGGACCAGACGCGAAATTTTAATGGGTGCTTGATTCTATGTCATGTATTTAATAATTTCAACATAATTAACTTGATTAATCTCTGCAGTTTGTATACCATCAGCCGCATAGAGAACGCTGAAAGACTCACTGAAGAGCCACGAATCCCTCGCAGCTTATTTCAGGAAGCAACAGAAACATCGGGGCTTTTGGTTACTTCTATGTCGGTAGTACAGTAAAACACCTTTGTCATAGGAAAAGTATCCAATTTGTAGTATTACCACACGGATGTTCCGCAGCTGCTTTGCGTGGGTTCAGATACGTTTGTTTAAAATACATTTTTTTATTCGACCAACAATACTATCAAAAACTAAAAGGACCTCCTATGGAGTCCCCTACATCTGGCATTTTTGTCGATGTGACAATACAAAAACCGGAATCTAATTCTCTTCCATTAACTCTAAATGGTGGCTACAACGATGTAGATTCGTTATCCTTTAAAAGTATTATCTACAAACACTCCTCAGCAATAGCAACTCGATATCAACCCGGAAATTCACTTCACGATCCAGAAAGACGTTAAAAATAAGCTCTCACTTCTAGATGTTTTCGAAGAGTGGAAGACTTTGCCCATCGGTTTTCAACAAATAAACTTTTGCGGAAGGCATTCTAAACCATGAAAGCAATGACCCTATCTCTCACAAAGGGAGTGCTGCTTAATCGAACGAAAACACTCCCAGGCACAAAAGACTACCGAGTCAAGCTAAATTACCTATTTCAATCATTTTCCCAAAATGATAACCCTGGAGATTTTGTACGTCGAGGCATGAAACAACAAGAGTCAAATGTAGGGGTTGATAGTTCCCATCAGTTGTCTAGACCAATTACCTGAAGAACCCTTTCTAACGTTTACAGTGTAGCTGAATTCATTTAAGGACACCTGAGGAAACACTAAATACAAGTGGTGCACCGACCGACAACCACGTTTCGCACTCAGATTTTACTCCTTAGGAATATTCATGGCTATCTGGTTAATAAAGAAGTGTACAGGATCCCCTGCGATGTAGCATATTGTGGTTAAACTGGGAGACTCACCTCTACACGCATTCACGAAACTCAACTGACAGTGAAGAGGCGAGACCAACTGGTCTTATATAAATAGCCGCCGAGCAAACCACTTGGGAGTGATCGTAGATGCAGATAAGGCGAAGACTGACAATGACGAGGGAGTCATCGGTAGTCAGCCTTACCCAACCGCCTAATGATAAGTAGTCGAGATCACAAGTCCCTAAGGAGACCGTCCCTGCCGCATTTATGAGTGACCCGGAAATAGCGTTCGGATCAAGTTTCTGGTTGCCTTAGTTCTTGGGGAATGATCTCTTAATCGGAGCATTTTCTGTGAGCGCTTGTTGCGGGACTGTATGCGTCTCTAAACGGGAACCGGTTTAGGAAGACGCTATTCAGATTAGTGAATTTGTTTAGCTTCACATTTCTTTGTGGTAATGAATGTAGCGTCCAAGTTCCAGAGCCGAACTTATGGTCTGAGAGTTTGAACAAAATCATATAGGCATTGTAAGACTGGTCCTGTTAGGTTGAACGACAGTACACTGATTCACAAACGATCATACATCAAAAAAGCTGTGTTATGTTTAGTGTTATAAAGTCTATCAGGAGTCGGATTTTATTCCAAGTTGTGAAATACAAAATGTTGGGGCATCCTCGGACGAATAGGAAAATTCTTTGAGCCACCTCGTGGACTTCGATTTACATATTTGTTGTCGCTTTCTCCCTTTTTATGACCTCCAAAGCGACGCTCGATTCCCGTTTTAAGTGCTTCGCTTGATTTGGCTGCGTAATTAGCTACAATGAAGGCTTGCCCTATAAGGTATTATGGGCGCTACTGAGAAGTGAGCTATAAGTGTGCGGACAAGACCAGGGTCTGATTCCTATTCGTTTTTCATCTCAAAACTGCACGAGCATCAGCTGTAATTCACTAAGCTGAGTAAACTTGAGCTGACTACACTGTAGTCCTTCTAGGTGCTTGTAAAACCACTGTCAGTGGGTATATTCTTTTGCTAGTGGAAGTACGTGATGCTGACAGAATGCAGTCCTCGTCAACGAATTGCCTCAATTCCTCGATGTTTCATCGGGGATCAAGTTCAAAGTCGCGCGGATAGTTATATTAAGAGTTACCCAGGCGAGCTCAGTCAGGGTGTCAATTAACAGTTCGTTTTCACGGAACAGTTCTTACATCTGCGATCGGAAGGTAGCCTTGTCGGGTTGCTTGTTTACTGGTGCTGCGATGCAGACAGAAGTGTGAAGTACTCCTCAGGACGTCTGTAACCTTGCCTGTAATTGGTTTAGTTTTGATCCAAGGAATGTGTTGTTCGTACCACAGGAAGGTTTCTGGACGTGTTCATCCCTTGTGCCTTGGGGCCTAATCTAGAGCCCATGCAGTCGATCGTGTAGTGACAGGTGCTGCATACACAGAGAATCAATATCGACAAAGATAAGGGTGACTAGGACGTGTATTTCAGCTAGCTATGCCCGATCCCCAGGCATGGATGACTTGCGATTCGAACTCAGTTTTTTTCGGCCCTTGAACCTTAATTTGTCACAGGATTGTCGAGGAGTTCGCCTATTCTGTGATTTCGACCACTGTACTGTCTACCTAGGGAGGCATTGCTGTGGAGGAACAGAAACTGGAGTTTACTCCAGGGCTCCCGATTTCCAGAATCCCAGCTTCGGACAAACAAAAATTGTCTGCATCGTACCGGTGGAGTCTGAACTGTCAGGTTTCGAGTACCATGATCGAGATGGTTTCACACGTTCTTGCCAAATATTCGTCTGAAGAGGTCACCGATTGATTTGGGTGCCTTATCGTGGACAGCAGTAGTACGCACACGCGGTGTCGCCTGAAGAGTTTTTCGCAGCATGTACACAGCTCCCCAACAGCCGTCTGGGTTGTTCGCTTGAGGTCGTTGTTTCTGGTGCTGCTAATCTCACTTCGTGTCGTCAATGCCGAGAGATGGTTGAGCTCGTAACTTATTATTTGTCGAGATGGAGCATACAGCACAACCCTTCAACACTCCTCGCGCAATACCTGACGGTTAGATGAAGTGTATTCAATTATTACAGAGCACCGCTACCCTCTCCACTAAAGGGCTCATCGTGTGCTGGCTGTGCTGTGTCGGCACCGTCCACTCTGAAGTGTTGTCAATCAGGATTTAATCCACAGAACTCGTAATTTTTCTTCTAACCAGTTCACGCTCTCATTCAAAGCGTAAATACACCGGTGCATAATTGAAGCAGAGACGGAAGATGAGTCTGAGATACGTTCCCTAGCTAGCTTTGTGATTATGCTTCGCCGCTCATGGGATCAAGACCTCCGAAGTTTTTACTAAAGTCAATGCTTAACGCGCACAACGAAAGAAATTTGCGAGAAACTTAAAACGCCGCAATTTACGCTGACTCGGTATTTGCTTTATTCCGCTGCGGAGTTTTGAGGCTGCCCTGGGAAACTTTGATGAATGAAAACGTCTATTGCAAAGATTCCTGACGCTAGATATAATCCTTGAGCAACATAGGGGATTCCCAAAAGCTGTGGCACAACCAACCACAGTTTTTTTCGACTATGAGCCAAAAGCAAAGCTGGTGACTTCATTTCTTGTTTAAATTGCGGCCGAGGGCTCGATGGTTGCCCTGAGGACTGTCGGAGAATTCCTATTAATACATGGTTATCTGTATCCCGACAGTTCGATCATCGTGTCTGACGAGGTACACCATGGGCTCCACAGCCGGGCGGCACAGCGACCGTGACTTGCGCGTGAATTAGATTATGGTGATAGTAAACTTGCGATGCATCTACCGCACCCTCTCCTCGCACACCTGGGCCCCATGCCATGACCAAGTCATGAAGAACGGAGGCTGGAGATGGCACCGGTGGCTGGCGCGACGGGAGCCCGCACCTAGTCATGCCGGCACACCTGACTCGGATCCCACGGTTGGGGTGTCATAGACGTCACATTAAGGAGCCATGGCCGCCTGACTTTCAGTCCGCCATTCAGCCACCTCACACAAACACAACTGTGAAGTCGGGGGCATCTCGTCTATTGGCAAACCGTACTGGCTTCGAGCGTGTCAGTTTGATTATAGTGAAGAAAATGTGCTGAGCCGTTGACCTCACTTACCATTTTCATTCCCAGGCTCCAGCCACTGTCCGAACCGGTTAATTTACCGGTGCGGGGAATGGGCGTAGTTGCTGGCATACCTAATGACATCGTCTACGAGTGCCACATACGTGACCTGCCCCCCCCCCCCCCAAAAAAAAAGCACAGGCACCATTATTTCACCCAATGTGGTGATCGGTTCACATGCGTGACAGTATCAGAGTTCACGTTAAGAAGGTTGTCAGACCACCAGTTGGCCACGCTACATAAACACAAATCGGGCTGAATGCGAGGTCTGAATGCAACTGTAAGTTGGCAACCATCCAATTCACGGCACTTAGCGCATCCTGATACTCTCAGGCTCAGATCGTCATTAATAACAAGGAAACAAATTCGTCGGTGACACGGGATCTGCTTCCAGTCCTCCTCGGAGATCAAAATATCCTACGTCTAGGTATTGATATGCCTCCAGCCGAATGAAAGTAAGGAAAATGCAGGTCTCTTCAGGTTGAAGACTGGAAGGTTCTTCTTGGACTGAAGGGCTGGGATGCCAAGGAAACTTACCTGTGTAGACTTGTGCCAGGAGAGCAACCGTTATTCACGCATATTATCCGCGTCATCCAAACACCCTCCATCCTAATCTTGATGTTAGCAGGATGCGAGGCTACAAGCTGTAGGGATTAACAGGCGTAGATCGGGACGTGCCCCGCGATAATCCCCCCCCCAGTCTGCAGCCACTTTGAACTTTTTTAGCCACTGAAGCATTGTGGTTACGAAAATGAGTCAGATAGATACGGAGTAAATCTTCGCTAACATGGATAAATTCCCACACACGTCCTTACTGCCTCCCTACTCAACAAATTGATGTAGGTCATACCATCATCACTGATTCCGAGAAGTAGGTGTGGAATAAATATCTGTGCAAAATATGCTTTCCTGCATCATCGAGGCCACGAAATCCAATAGCTGCCAACGCAAAATGTACGCTTGCGAGTCGAACAATGAAAACTTCAGTTTTAACCCTTAAAAAGGCTGCAGCATCACTCAAAACAGACGGCCAATTTAACCAATTCTGTCAAGCGAAAGCCCTGGTATCTTTGTGAACTGAATAATCGTGAAAACCCACACGTTTGTGATGCCGCGAGACGCGATGACGGGCGTTAGCATTCCGGTCATGTGTATTTGTGTGTTGTCGTGCAAACAGTCACCTTGGAATGCGTTCGGGCGCGCGCACACAGCAGCAAACTCGCCGAATCGGTAGCTTGACCTATATATATATATATATATATATATATATATAGTGGAACCGACAAAGACAAGGGAGACCGGAATGGCCATTTCTGGCTTATTAGCCGTCATCAGCCAGTCATACCCAATCCCAAGTGTGGCACACATGGGATTCGAACCCGCGACCTTTGGTAATTGAGTCGAACACTCTACCATTGAGCCACGAGCTCGTTGTTTTGTCGGTTGCGATCGGGAATATGATGAAAGTGTGCGGCTCACCGATCTGCTTAAGGAACATGTATGTTCCGTTGTGCCCTGGAGCTCAAATTAGAGCCCTCGCAGGCGGTCGCATAGCGACGTGTAGCATATGATAGAGTGGAACCGACAAAGACAAGGGAGACCGGAATGGCCATTTCTGGCTTATTAGCCGTTATCAGCCAGTCATACCCAATCCCAAGTGTGGCACACCTGGGATTATATATATATATATATATATATATATATATATATATATATATATATATATATATATATATATATATATATATATATATATATATATATATATATATATATATATATATATATATATATATATATATATATGGGATATATATATATATATATGTATATATATATAAATGAAATATTTAACGAGCGCCATCATGTGCTAAAACACTGCATGCCGCAGAGCAAACATCCTGTTGGGTAGATCTGCCATGGGGCGGTCAAACGAAAGAATACAATGCAAATCAATAACCTGATAAGTATGGTAAGTAGGCGCTCATCGATCAGTTACACGACTCACTCGTTCCTTTGTGCGTTGCGGTTCACTCTCGAGCCCCACCAGCAGCAGCTAATGATATAGGCAGAATAAAATGACAGACAAAGAGAGGGGGAGACTGGAATGGTCATTTCTGACTTGTTAGCCTTCATCAGCCAGCCATACCCAACCCCAGGTGTTGCGGCACCCGAGGCGAAGAGGAATGAATTCTCCCGTCAATTAGCAGCCATTCAACCCACTGCTTCTGGTGCACCGTGATAGTTTAAAGGAACGTCACATTGCTTATAGTGAGGAATATGCACTGAGAGCTATGGAAACTAATTCCCAGAGTCAACCTTGCTTTTCCTTGCACAAGTACACCGTCCAAGCCGGGAAGTTATCTCATTTGGGGATTGGATGCACGTTTCTGGCTGGCTGGGAACGACAACAGAGTTAGCTAGGGTTCATACTAGTCTATTTAGGCTTTGTCTATGATTATTTGATAATAATGTCTGTTAACCAGTCTTTAATGTAATTTTGCTATCAAATATATTATCTAGACGTCATGCTGTTTGTAGCTAATCGAAGGCCATACATCATAGAGTAGTGCAATTGGGTGGGGTTTAAAACAATTTTCTTTCTCCATTAAAATGACAGGAAATTCAGTAAGAAACCAATGCTTAAATTTGTATAGGCTTCTGAGTTTAAAAAAAACTTCAGTAGGAGGGCCCACTGAAAACCAAGAAGAACGTCAACTGTGAACAGGACCAGTTGATTTTTTTATCAAACCACTGAGCCCGAAGGCCGGCATTACACTCCGTTTCGACAGGTGAAACTTTTAAAACCTTAGGTTATTTAAGTTTAAATACAGTTTGATCGTCGATTTCGTTGAGGTTCAGCGCATGCCCCACAGCAAGGCGCCGCAGGGGCGGTGACTTACGTAGACATGCGCCGCATCTACCGCACTCTCTCCTCCTTGCACACCTAGGCTTGATGCCATGGTCAAAGCAAGAAGACCGGGGGACCCGAAGGCGCAGGTAGCTGCCGTAGCCGGAGCCGCCCCCAAGCGTGCCGCTCCACCTGGCTCACACCCCATGGAGTTACAGTGCCATAGAAGCCACATTAAGATCCATTGCAGCCTGACTCTCAGCCATCACGTCGCCACTCTAAATAAGCGCACATCTGGCTGACTACAATGTCCGAATCATCCGGTCTATTGGCGACCTTCCAAGCCACGGCTTTTAACGCACCGTGATAGTTTCAAGCGCATCAGATTGTTTATAGTGAGGAAAATGCGCTGAGCTGTTGATCCACTCTCTCCCCCACCCCCCACAATCAGACCACCATCCGAACCGGTCAGTTGTCTGATGTGGGAGTGGGCGCATTGGCTGACGGGTCGGCGTACCCGTCTTCGCGCGCCACAGCACGACCTGGCCCCCATAACGCACACACCAGGATTCACTTACTAGGGGGATATGGAGAAGCCATCGCCGTCTGACTCCCAGCCCAACGGTCAGCCAGTATCACATCCCAGCCAGTCTCAGCCGGTCAGTTGTCTGTTATGGGAATGGGTGATAAATATATCCAAAGCATAAGGTACACACGGTGTTCTTTCGATATTCTACCCAAAATAACACAGTCTATTCACACTTTAAATAGGCCCTACAGTTGAGGTGTCATAGATATTCGAAACACAGTCCGACGTCCCACAGCTAAGTCTACTGCCTGTTGCCCAAGGGGCCATCTCCTAAACTAAATGAAAATATCGGAATTGACTCGCTGTTGCTCAAACCCTTTAGGGAAGGCCTGGCCGGACAGGCCAACCGTTGCGAGCAACAAGGTCAATCCATTTCCCTGTGACCTGACTTTCACACGAATCTGCTTATGCTGAAGCAAACTTTGACCGCATCTGGCTCACACTCGCTTCCACGGCCACGCGTTCCAAAGGCAAGGCAAAGGTAATACGACCGGACGTGGGTTTGGCAACCGTGGGGCTGACAGTCTGTCTGATAACGTCGCATACTACCTGATTCCTAACCGTATGTACCAGGGTTTCTTTAAGGATATAGAATCTGCCACGAGGGTGCAACGTAGGAGACAGTGCATTCTGATCCTCAGTTCCGAGTAGGACCACATTACTTCTTCGGCCGTCAAACTTCTAAACGACGACTGTTAGCGAATTCAGCGGTGGATCTGGGTCAGATTGCCCTCCCTCATGCGCCATTGACTTGTCCGAATTCGATATCAGAGGCAGTGGCTGACGTGCTCTAGAGTCAACGCCTGAAGTGTCACAGGCAAAGCCAAATCCCACAAAAGTGACGGCCACACTGAGGAGATACTGGTCAAAAGCTGTCGGTTAGACTTCATGAACAGCAAGTTGAAACATAGCATGCAGATCCTAGCTTCGGGGTTTTCATGCATACTTAAACGGACTGGCGCATTTTCGATTAGGTCGAGGTCAAAATGCCCGGTCGGGAAACTAGATAAACTAAAAACCTCACTCTTAAAGCCTGACGTTTTAACCCAGCACTAGTCAATCGGCCTGTCCACAGTCCCTGGTCGACAGCTTAAGGTGAACTAAACTCTTCGGACTTAGAACTACGTGGGTGCTATCACACTCACAAATTTCGTCTACGGCGTTGAGAAGGACTGGCTAACACCCACACAGGAGCAGCAAGATTCGCCCAAATGACAATAAGTTTTCGGATCACCATCTCAGGAGATTGCAGTTCAATTGCCGGTTAACACAGACAAGCTACAATCGCGACAGTACAAAGATTGCACAGCCAGCGCATCTCCGAGGTCCAACAGCTAGACAAAACACGGTGGTCCAGTCGGAATACCACACAGTATATACCTTCACGAGTTTATTTTCTTAAACAATGTAGGTACATCCCTAACACTTCGAAGTATGAAGAATGATCCTCGGCTACTTCTTCATATGGTTCCCCTGCCGCATGTGTGGCCTGAGCTTGAGAATAACACGATGCGCTAATCGCCGTGGTTTGGAACGTTAACAGCTGAGAATTATATGCAGACCTCGCAGTCAATCCAATGTGAGTTGCGTGGAGTGGCTGACTGGTGGCCTGAGAGTCAGGCTGCGATGGCTCCTTCTTAACGTGACCTTTGGCACTCTCCCACGGGTGAAATGTGAGCTGTTCAACCCTCTGTTGTGTGAATTCCCCATCCTTGTGTTTGAAGTCAGGTCATGCGCGTAGTACGCGCATATGATATCATCAGCAGCTACGCCCACTCCCGAAACAGAAAACATACCGGCTCAGACAGCAGCCTGATTTTGATGGTGGGGGAGAGAGTGAGGTCAACGACTCAGCACATTTTTCCATATTATAAACAATCTGACGCGCTCAAAGATATCACGGTGCGCTTAAAGCCTTGGCTTGGAAGGGAGCACACGGGACGTGCGGTCGGACCAGTGTGTGTTTGTATGGAGTGTCTGACCGGCTGGCTGAGAGTCAGGCTGCAATTGCTCCTTCTTGATGTGGCCTCTATGGCACTCCCATTCCGTGCGATTCGAGCCAGTTGTGGTGGCACGCCCAGAGACGACTCCGACCGCGCCAGCCACATGCGCCCTCTCCCGCCTCCGGTGTTCTTAATTCTGTGATGGCACCGTGCTCATGCGGAGAGGAGGAGGATGTGCGGTAGTTGCAGCGTAAGTCTACTATCACTTCAAACCAATTTGCGCGCAAGTCACCGTCCCTGCACCAACCTGCTGTGGGGCATACGATGGACATCATCGAAATGGACGGTTAAACTGGCGTCGTTACATTCGAATTACTCGTTCTCTGGTTCAGTTTTTCGATTTAAGCCGCTAAGTTACCACAACGGGGCACTCTCTGACGTATTCGCGCCGATAAGTCAAACGAGGTACACAACTGCTAGGTAAGTTAACGTTAGAGAATTTAAATACCGTAACACCTGATACGGCTGAGTACCTATGCGCAAACTCCAAACTGAAAGGAATGCAAACCTCCGAGGTACATACTAATATCGAGGCCCAGTAAATGGAACCGTGCAATACCAGCAAGTTTACCGTAAGCGAAGTCTACGGCTATGCAAGGCGTCAGCAACTGGACTGCTTTGATGATAACGAAGAGGAAACCGGAAGATACAATCGCTGGTTTACTGACCTGGCGTGCGGGGTTCTCATTCCGACCCACCATCAGAGACCATCGCAGAAAAGGGGTGCACAAATCTTCGACACGAACAGCCTGCACACTATCTACACCCCAACAGCAACAACGCAAAGCCGCAAACTCCTGATGCCAGAGGCTGAGAGAGATACAGAACGACTGACTGATTCCCAAAGTTGAATAGATATAGGAATAAGCCAACCATCATTCGTTGACGTTTTTTGCGGTCATCAATGCACTTTAGAAACATCAAGTCCAGGAGACTGCGCCACAGCCGAGCCAGGACGAAGCCAACTGACGGAAAAGTCGTAGATCCTGGAGCGATGGGTTGCTTCCTCCACCAATCGCCCACAATCTATCAAGAGGACATTAACCGACCTCAGCAAGTGTACAACAATCAGCTGTTGCAAGGGGATCAGCACCTCTAGAGAAGGATTGACCTTGTTAAGCACGAACGTGGTGTAGCCGTGTCGTGTGAGCCACGTGTGACGAATGGACGGTAGTGCCCCTCAATGCCGAAGCACTCGCAGTCACCAGTACTGAAGGAACTCTGAAACTGCACCAGATACGCCATGAGGACAGGCGGCGTCGTGGGAATGGACGTCTAGGTCTTGTAATTTGCCATCGGATAGTCGCCCCTCTACGTTATGCAAGCGCGAATGAGTGAATGCATTTCAAATTTAAAGATATTAAAGACTTTAGGTTAGCAATGACCATGACCTGCTTCCAATTACGACTTAAAACCCGCTTCGTAATCGGCAAGATGGTCACGAAGAAACATTAATAGGCGCAAAAAATATACACCACAGGGTTACACATCCATTAGTACACAGGACAGTAGCAAGATGATCAGGCGAGACAGATCATGTGACAGGAACAAAGAGGCAAATGAGCAGTTGCGGCGTAAGCGGTAGCAATACAGTCAGGAAATTCAATACATCTCCAAAGTATTAAAATGCTTAACCCGTAGCCACTGCCACTGCCAAAATCATACAGCCTCCACCTGAACTGGCGAGTATTCTGGATTTTACTCCGTTGATTCTTCGGTACTATCCGTAAACGAGCGTAGGCCACACGAGGTGGCATCGCAACCATCCGTCACTCAATAACCATGCGAGGAACGGAAAAAAACTACTGAACCAGTGAAGCCAAGGGCTGAAGGAAAGAATTGGGCATGCAGTGCAATGACGCATTCCATACGAATACCTGCTGTAGTACCCGATCCTCTGAAGAGGGCAGTATCACACACGACGGAGCAAAGTCAAAGTCACGAATGCAAAAGGAGGAATCCTAAGTCGAGCAATACGAGTTAACCCGAATTGAGGATGACCAATAGACTAACAGCAGGCCAAAATTCAGCTTGCGCAGAGCAAAACTCCGGAAACTTCGAGACAATGTGCCTATCAAGTGGATCTTAGGACGGTTGTATCGAATTACCATTCACGAGATAAACCGACCGTGACCGTCAATGTAGTAAATTTCTGCGCCGGTGCGAACGTCTCGAGCGTTTTCAGAGCTCCAGGGATCAACAGCTGTTACCTCTTTTAGCTCAGTGATTGTTTTACCGCCCGAAAATAATATGCTAATAACGCGATACACTGCACGTTTAAAGTTCCGCCGAAATTCACATTACCCGAGTCCCTAGATTCGTCTGATAATTCCTTATGAATGCAACTAAGTGAAATCAGGTGACTGCTTAAAACAAAGAAAATAGTACTCTTACCACAAGACTCTCCTCTGGAACCAATAAGCGGATTCTCTAGACATCTTGTTGCGGTTTTGAAGTGTGCGTAATCGAGATCGAGGTTTAAAGGAGTTCAGTTGCAACCTGAAAGTAGTGCTGACTCAAAAGTGAAATCCGGAACGTTCTTCGGGTGCCTCATAAACGTCAGCTGGCAACAGCTGTTTTCAAATGGTCCCACAATCCTCAGCTGTGTTTGGTATCAAATACTCTTGGAGATCAATGGGCTAGTAGCCAAGTCTAGTCAACAGTCTATCAGGGACGTCCCCTCTCTTCACAACTTTGGAGCCACTTACATATACTTGTTACGGCTGCCATGTCCGATATAGCCGACCTCGATGATGTCACGTGTTATACCTCTCCACGCGTGACGATTCGCGACAACAGACCTGGACAGCTCTACCTATTCTTTTATCCAGCGACGGATGCCGAACGCCGAAGATCCAAGCCCCACCTCCATGTCCATGAACTGCAATTCAATAAAATTGCTTGCCACCACTGCCTTGAGGTTAGGTTCTTGAGTCAAACCGCTAGAGAAGATAACCTCGAACAAACAATCCGAGCGGCTGTATTTAAAATCACAAGAAACCTTTGGATCATATTGAGATATGCCCGTGTCCGCGTTAAGAGAACTATGTGCGCAGATGGTGTCCGTATGCTAAATGATCGATACCGATTACGCAGGCATTGCCAAACCAAGTGAAGTGTTCGGGTGGGGTTTGAGGCGAGTGACACAATCAAGCTGGCTTAACCTCCTGCCGTGGTAATCAAAAACATTACCCACGCTGCATTCTCTCTCAGGCCAAGGACCACCAATGTAGCGAAGGGGGCGAACTGAGGAAGCAGTTTGGTTGGGCTCAGGACCAATTGGTTGACAAATACTGAAAACGAAAGCATCAACGGAAAGGAAAGCATTCACCACAGAAAGCCCCCGTCACCAGGAATTTGTCCGGACTTTCCTCATTATTTTAGATGCTGGGGCACATTTAAAAAAGAAAAAAAATCAAAGGTGAGTTTTTTCGGCTACTGATGCTCCCTTAAACATCAGTCGAGTTAAGTCAATCGCGGAAAACTATTAAATTAATTTAGGCCAGCAGTCACCACTCTAACAACCAAGGCACGAAAGGCCCAAACACAAGACTGTTACCTTGTGAACACCTTAGTTGGTCCAAAACATGGCGCAACCTTATTTAAGGTTCTATGTGTTTTACCCAATGTCCTGCGTCCCACAACCACGTTTGAGTGGGTATTTTACGAAATTCAGTAAAATCGAAAAACTGTAGCCACGTCCAGCGTAGACAGCGCAAGACCCAATGTTTAAATGGAACCACCGTTTAAAAAAGGATCTCTATTCGTAAACACAAAACTCTGAGACTTAAAGCAAAGAGGTACTGGTGGATGTGATGGATGAACGTGAAAAATGAGTGAAGTTAACGACGAAGTTAAACTCAAATAGGAAGTAACTTGGTTTAACTATTCGGGATTTCCATTGGCATTCGACTTCAGCTCACAGATGTAAAGAGATATTAATGAGAACCCGGGTCTCAGTGCCTAAAAGTTACGCAGAAGACGCATGTATTCGGCTTTTAGACAGCGATTGACAGTATCCAGGTGGTTGCACTTAATATACAGACCGCAAGCTGTGCAACACCGGAAAGGAATACGAAAATAAGCAAAGAAAACAATTTTTCTCAAAAGAGGCTGTGGGAAGTGGCCATTTCTTCCTCGAAGATAAGAAAGAGACATCCGACTGGGCAGCATCGAACGTCCTAGGAGAAGTTTTCTTGGCTCATCCTTACGACCCTCCCAACTTTTCGCTTAAATTCATCGTAGTTTTCTCTAAATTCTTTCTGTTATGAAAAAATAATAACTACAAGTCTTGTGGCTTACTGCAGCATCAACATTTGCCGGACTGTCGGGATTGGGTTCAGCAAGCATTGAAATAACTGACATTATGATAGTCTCGACGGTGTGCACTGGAAGCCACCGCTCTTCAGGTCTTTCATAGCCCCAACGATCTTCGCCTGGTTCATGAAGAATGGATATACATACACTTCCGGATGGGGCAATGTTAGGATGCCACATATCGGTAACAAACTGCATCTTTGGGGGACGGTTCGGATAGTCCTGTGGAAATTCTAAATGGCCTTAAAACAGCCACCATCACTATAATTTAAGTTAAAAAAGTTGTCTCAAGTTACTAAAGAGTATCAGCCGGGCCCATTATCATAACCTGCCACTTGAAAATATTGTCATCGTCGATAAGGCCGGCAGAAAAACCCTCAGGGCCACTCTTGTTGAGCTCTGAAATAAATTGTTAGCAGGACGTGGAAATTAAAGGTAAGAACTAGGAAGAATATAAACGAACCAGCCAACTGTTTCCTAAGTAGTAAAGTCGAGGCCGTGTTAGTCATGCCAGGTTAACCCTCGCTGACAGAAGACACAGTGGTTCGCGCGAAGCCCTGAAAAGCACCGAGCGGCGATTGGACAACTGATGTTCTACAAGCGACCCTCCACAAATCTTCGAGAATTTGCTGTCAAAATAAACAAACTGGGTGTGATGTGAACACGGTCACGGATTGAAAACAGTACGTTATATTGAATGCTGCAGGCCCAAATTTGTCTAATCACTTAAATAAATTTTATACCAGGTTATTCGCTTGAAGTCAATCTTGCGTCTTCTCAAACAAGGCCGACAATCTTACGCCCCATATTTCCGAATGTACACCTAAACTCTCCCTGAGGTTTATTGTTCAAAAACCTTATAACGCTCACGATTCCCAACTTGTGTCATCCAAGCAAAGGTATTTGATTAAAGAGCCATTGTGCATGCCACCTACATCTATTTCAGAAAGGCCTTCGACAGAGTTTCGCACCAGCGTCTCCTGTACAAGTAGAGAATTCAATTCAATTCAATTCAATTTATTGAGGGAAATAGGCATGGGCCTTTGAGTACCCTATTTTTAACGTAAAATTAAGTGCGGTATACCGAGAAACCGTGTGGGTTGCAAAGGTACAAAAGGCGGTCATAAAATATGACAAGTTGTGCACGACTCTCGAGGGCTAAGATAAATTCCTCATCGTTCAGGCTCCTTTTGGAACATAAAACTGTCAAGGTTCCTTTTAAAGCTTTCCAGCGATGGTGACATCACAACGTCTTCAGGGAGGGCATTCCATGGTTTAAACACTCTGACAGAGGAGGAAAACTTGCGCACATCCAGTCTCGCCTACTGGACACGCAGTTTCAATTGGTGACCTCGGAGATGGGTCGTGGCGGCAAATTCAAAGAAGTCCGAGAATTCCAGGGAATAATCCAATCCCTTCACAATGCAGAATGTCTGCAGGAGATCACCACGCATTTGCCTATAACTCAAAGGGAAAAGATTATGATTCATTAGGCGGGTTGGATGTGGCAGGGAGCTTTGACTTCTAACCATTTTGGTGGCTTTCCTCTATACTCTTTCGAGGCAGTTCTGATCTTGAACTGTCCAGGGTTTCCAGGCTTGCATAGCATATTCCAAATGCGGCCTAATGAATGTTCCAAAAGTCTTAGCGAAGAGATCTTCATCGAAATCCAAAAAGGCTCGTCTGATGGCATGCAACACCGCAATTGCGCTCTTCGCCACTTTCGAATGGTGGGTATCGGAAGCAAACGTCTTACCACGATTGGGAATTTCCTTGGTAGATCTTAATTTGTCTTTGCAGGACAACAGCGATCAAGGCGCACAGTCAGAGAGATTGGCGTCCCACATATTTCCGTGTTGAGACCGATTCTCTTTATCTCGTTTGTTAATACTTTCGTGCAAGCATCGAACTATGAGTGTGCCTTTTGTCGGAGGATTTAAAAATCTAGAAAGTCATCCACTGTGCTGCTGACGAAGCTGATTTTAAAAAATCTTACAAAAGACGATTTCGATTAATTCTCGTTAAGCCTTTACATTTCTATCCTTGTGTAACTAATTAAAATATGCAGGTTAGTAGAAAAAATCGAACGTCTATCAGGGTGGGGTAGGAAGAAATGAAAAACTGTGCTCCATCGTCTGCTCATTGTCAGAGGGATGGCAGACTCCAGGACAGATAATTAGCTGCGGGTGGTTGAATTGGTAGCTTTCGGTCACGGTAAAGGTCTGAGGAGAATTTATAGAAAGCTAATGTATGCTCGCCAAATGGTGTTTTTTTTTTTGTATGGGAGTTTTTGCAACTCTAAAAAAGGCTCTGTCGATTTGAGTGGTCTCATCGATGGCTTCTCTCGTTCAACTGAAACTAATGCACTATGGTGCGTCTTGGGAATTTAAATCCGACCGTTGATACGCGGTCCTACGACTTGAACTAAATGCGAATCCAATAAGTGGAAACACAGAACTATCACAGGTTTTGGATAACTGACACCCTTAAACGTTCTTTACCATGTTGTGAGATGGCTAAAGTTGTAAATTCGATGCTCCACGTCTTTGATTAAGACTGCTTTTCAAAAGTCTTCGGTAGTTTTGTAATGCGCATCTTGGTTAGGTAATCCAGGTCAGGAGACCCTAGACGCCATATAATTACAACCTACGCTAAAGGTTGCAAAGGCGAGCAACTAACTCAGTAACATATCAATGTTGACTGACATACATGATCCACCTAAATAACCTTCTCTTTGTCCTCTAAGTTATAGGCAGTTGCGCAGAGATTGATGCAAACTTTCTATGTTACGTACGTGGTTTGGAATGTGACCTCCTGTGTCATGATTTTTTCCAACTCGCCGCTACAAATAACCTCCATGACATATCTTAAAATTTAAATTTGTTTCAAAGAAGAATGAATGCTAGAAAGTATTTTTTCCTAACCGTGTCCTGGAACCATTGTTGAACCTGCCCGCGATGAGTTAACTCTCTCAGTCTGCGGAGGCATTAGGGCATCATCTTGATCGAAAAATGCTGCATTAGAAAGCGGGCTATATGACATTGTAACGCCAAAAAAACGTTCTTGTAAGAAATTAAATCTTCATCTACTTGATACTATAATTGTATTACGTTGTTGCTAACTATTCAAATTTTTAGGGGGAAAATATGAAACTATAATGTGTGAGCGTATTTCCCATTAATGCGCTAAAAACCGGACCCAACTGAACAACAAGTGTTTAACTCCTGCCAAAATGCCTTCTTGTCAAGTAGTTCTTGTGAAATCTGTAGTCTTTTCTGTATATTCTCAAATGGGAAACCCTTCACTTTCTGAAACTCATTAAATCTGTTTGTTTTAATCTTAGCAAATATTTATAAAACCGTAAAACAGACTGCT
This sequence comes from Schistocephalus solidus, assembly GCA_017591395.1. Classification (NCBI taxonomy): domain Eukaryota; kingdom Metazoa; phylum Platyhelminthes; class Cestoda; order Diphyllobothriidea; family Diphyllobothriidae; genus Schistocephalus; species Schistocephalus solidus. The sequence continues at coordinate 102,662 of WEDG01003192.1, forward strand.
CTGAGAACAAATTTATGCCTTTAGAATTGGCGATCGTCTTGCTGATTTCATTCAGTTTGAACTATTGCAACCCATATGGGTTCTTTGTACGCTGCACTCTATTGTACGTCACAAATACGGAACTCAAACTATTAGGATGCCGCATTATTTTCAGTGGTATTAGTTTTAATGCGGTAATCAAAGATGACACAGAGATGGCCTCGTTCATGCGCCCGTTGAGGGTCCGTAAAAAGTGATTCAGGTCGACTAGGAATGACATCGTATATAGTGGATGACGTGACACAAACCCACCGGATCACGCAAGTCGTAAAAGTATGAGGGAAACAAACAGTTGTTCGACCCAACTAACCCTAACGAAAACATCGAATTTTGCCATGAATTAGGTTAGCACTATCATATTCATCATTTTGACCCACAGATAAAACCTTTATTCCCAATGGTCCCATATTACTCGCTAACCTATCCTTTTTTCTCTGAGTTGGGTAACATATTGCCAGTTTCAGATTCCAAGCCCTTAGAGCATATTTACTTTTAGTCCCTAACGTAGACGACAGTTTTTTTAAATAAATACTCGGAAGTTACAAGTCTTTGACTTTCACACTGTTCCATGGATTTCCGGAGTTTACTTCTTAGAGCATATTTAGATACTTCAAGTCTACCAGGTTCAGGCTCTTCGTTAACTGTATCCAAAGTGAAATACTACTAGTACCCAGTGAAAGCAGCTTCAGCGAGTACTCACCCTCTTTACTCACGCCACAGAGCTACATCTCTAACTCGCCCCCACCAGTGTACTAACGAAGCTCGACTATCTGTAAAAGGCACCCTGCTCGGCTAATCTTCTCCAGGTCCCTTGAAAACTACTGACGGCTGATAGTTTCCCTGCTTGCTACATATGGTTGTCTTGTGTTAATTTATATCTTGACACTCAGTCAAAAATCTTCCATAATTTTCGAAAACTGCTTGCAAATACGGAGTAGCTCAGTGATGAGCCACTCTGGCAAAGACGAAATATCCGCAGGAGCTGCGCACCCGGGATTTGGACCCAGTTCCCCCGTACCGAAGAGCAGTGCAACTACCAGTGCACTACGCCGGCACGGTCTGCGAGTGAGCAAAATAATACTAAAAGCAACGAACAACAGCTGATCGCCATTTTAAATTTCTAACAGTTTCTTGGGAAAAATACTAATGATAGTACTTGAACCCAAGGCAATGGAACATACAAGAATTCAGGTACCGCAGCATAAGTGTACAATCAGTGTGTTGGCACCGGACATCGAAAACTGTATTTATGCTTAGATAAACACAGTTGCAATCAGTTGGTGCAGGGGTTTTGAGGAAATCAATGAACAAGTTATGATACCGGAGAACAACGTTAACCGAGTGACTTACGTTATCGCGGTTTCGCTGGAGCACAGCAAAATTCAACCACTTTAAAACAAATCAATTATGCCACAGGACACCCACGGATATTCTTTTAAGGAAAATACCACTGCCACAAACCCAAAGTCGGCCAGGAAAATAAATCAAACTATTTCACCAGAACAAACCCCCAGACAACCGTCTCCACAATGTAATGAAATAGTTGGTGTTTATGTGAAAGCAGTGAGTCAATTACCACTACCAGCCATAGTAAAGTCAGCTCGTATACAGCGCCCGATCAAAACGTGTTTATACCAAAGCTGTGTATAAAACACTGCAGAGTAGCATAGATTTGGAAAGTTTATAGTCCAATGTCAGCACGTCCCACCCAAATGTGGGCTCCACAGCTCCCTTCTCTGACGACTGTCGTCCTGATTCCATTAAAAAACCTCCCATTTTGAACAGTAAAGAGAAAACAAATCGTGTTAAAACAAGAGATGAACTCAAAAAAATTGACCCTAAATCTTAAGCGGAATATTGAAATAGAGGGCGTTCACAAGTCTAAATCAAGCACTCCAAATGAAGGATGGTGCATGACATTGATCTGATTCGTGATCCCGTCAACATTGCACATAGGGAAGCTTATAAACCTGCAGAAAGCTTTACGACTAGGCAAAGGAGTCCGGTTTTGATAGGATATTTTCTCCGGGACCCCTTAGAATAATTTGGAAGAACGAAGCCCAGGCAGCGCTAATTCTAGAAAGAAGAATGGCGTTATGTAACTCGCATATATAAGGGTTTTTCATTCGGACAGCAAGCCGATGGAAAGATGAAAATGCACGACCTGAAGATAAAACTGAAAACGTGGATGGATAGAGGGGAGTAAGGCTTGTTAAACAAAGATCGAAAAATAATCCAGATAAAGGATTCCTTCAGGTGGGAAAAACCCGTCACAGTAAAGGCCGGGTCTTCCCGATGAAACGATTGAAAAAGGGCGATCCTCACGAATTTCCAAAGCCTGTTCAGCAAATTTGATGAAATTCGAAGCTAAGTTTATAACATTGAGTCAGATATCATGGTTTTCACAGAAACGTGCTTAATCTGATAGTGCGGACTCCGAAATATCCATCAGGGCTATCAAAAATTCAGAAGGGAAAGACAGAGTAGAGGATGATGAAGATTTGTGTTTCATGTCACTTATAAACTAAATGCCATAGCCGAAGATTTGAATCTACCACAGAAAGAAGAAAAAGTAAACGTCACTATTTTTAATAACTACTGTTGGCTGCGGACGCTAACGTCGGTATATCGTCCATATAACCAGTAACCTGATCATTATCTTTTTCTCATAGCTGGAGTATACACAGCCAGTCTGAAGAGATGAATTAATAATTGGTGCTTTGATTACTCCTGATATATACTCACAAACATGGGCCACGCAAGGCCTACCAGATAAATTTAGTCACAAATTGCTAGCGATGGTGATCAACAAGATTCTCTGCCAGAAATTTACTTTCGGAACATGGACTAGGGACAAGTAACACTCCAATCGTATTGATCTATGCTTCACCTGTGAACTTTCCCCAACATCATCTCTTTGATAGAAAACTGGTTGTCCAAAAACTTCGGTGACCGCGAATTGGCACAACCAGGATTTCAGTTGTTTCGAAGAGATAGAAGAGGGCGTCAGGGAGGAGGTGTTGTTACCTTCGTAAAACATGGACTTCTTGTGTCAGATAAAACGAAACAGTTTGAATGCACCTTCCAAACTATTTGGTACACTATAAAGGTACAGGGATCACATAGCCTTGAAGTTTTGACCGTATATCGACCACTAAAAAGTGACCCTGAGGCTAACGCTCACCTTTCAGAAGAGAAGAAAGATTTTCTGCTTGAACTGCCGTCTTGATGATGGGCGATTTCAAGGCACCACTCATTGTTTTGAGTTCAAGAGGAGCATGCGGTTCAGAAAAAGGTTTTGACCGACGTAGATTGGACATGGCACTCAGGTTCTTGCTCCCTCAGCACGCCTTATTACCCATGAGGGAGCGTGAGGGTCAGCAGTCGAACGGTTTGGACCTAGTGAACACGAAATAGCTGGATAGTGTTGATGAATTGTGATGTCTACGTCCCCTAAATCGAATTGAGCACACCCTAATTCACTGAAACTATTCAAGCTTATCGGTGCCTGGACAGCCCACCAGATTTAGAGGAAATATTTGACGTGAGGACTTAAATCAAAGGAATGCCGAATGGTTCCGTGAGTTATTGTATATTCTGCTCAGAAACCATTGCTCCTTTTCACGCAAGATACTGAACAACAAACCTCAGTTTCTGACACACACTTTGAAAAAAGAAGTGAATGTAAACGGAGCTTGTGGAAGAAATCGATCGCTGATGGGTATCCTGTATCCACTAACGCATAGAAGGCACAGAGGAATAAAGTAAAGCGACCTATCTTCAGGACAGAGCAATATTTTGAAAAAAGACCTACTTAACCGTCAGTCGGAAATCAGAAGAAGCGCTCGAAATAGAGACACTATTCCCATACTGAGAAAGTGAGAGAGCTATGCTTTATTTTGAAATTAAAATTCCAAATCTTTCAGCAAAAAATGTCCTCCATTCACCGTGAATAAGTTTGGGCATACAAACAACACAACGCCGGAAAGGTCACAACCGAATGGCCGAAGAATGCATATGTTGACATCATGAAGAATCGTCCTTGTATGAGTGGCGAAATATCGATCAAATTGGACTTCCTTCAAAACGGTGCCAGCGTCTTGCGTTGATGACTTCTGAAGACTAGCTAAACTTATAGATTCTTGAGGATGGAGCAAAAGCGGAGCACCTTTCAGAATTAGTTAAATCCATCTCTCCGAGTTAGAGCGCATTTAATACTCCTGACTACGACTTCGATGAAGGTCCAATAATCAAGGTTGTATAATTTGACGAAGCAACTGTTCATAAAGAGCTGTGGGAGATAAATGAGGCAAAATCGCCGGTCCCAACTGATATGTAGATATATGGATGTTTTATTCGAGTACCCGGAAGGGTACTGTCATTGGCGATGCCAAATGACAAAAATCAGTGTAGTCAATAATAGATAAAAGAGCAGACAGTGAAAAAACCTCCTTGGGCCTTTTAATAGAAGAGGCATATCTTGAATGGGGTTTGTGGTATTTTTAGGAGAAAACAATGTCACTCCTGGGAGAAAAATATACACGTTAGGTAGGATCGAAATGCTGATGAGAGCGTAAGAGATTTCAAAACGCTCCTCATCGTGGAGAGATCATTTAACGATAGAGGCTAGTTTTTAGCACCAAAGGTGTGATCCAAATGCGTTTCGACTGGCCATAAGCGTAAGCGTCAAGGGTGCTAGACAGGGGAACCATTTGCAGGCATCATCCGTAGCTTAGAGTTGAACAAGAAAAAGACCGTGGAGATCGGGAAGGTCATGGTCGAATTACCAGAAAAGCAACCATGATACACTCATCGCTGATTTCTCAGACCACCGACAGGGACACCCGAAACGATAGTCAACAGTCCATGAAGGGCTGGAACTGGGGAGAAAGATAGGGCCGCAAGCACCATCGCCTTAAGGCACGGCAGTTGCGATGGCGGACGAGGTTGTAGCCGTTTTTAAAGGTTCAATAAAGAGGAGAATCGCGAAGACCAAAGAAACGATTGGAGTCGTAAATATTTGCAAATGATGGTCGCAATCAATAGGGGACGAAAACAGGCTGCAAAGATCGCCTTTAAAAAAATACGTACATGAGAATCAAAACTCATCCACGAGGGCAGATGAAGCTGCATGGTAGGTTGCTTCTGAGCGTAGTATGAAAGAATAATGGGAGATCTGATAATTGAGTAAGAAGAGATCAAAATTATGCACTCAGGGGTGCTTGTTGGCATGAGAATCGATAATGAATCTGAGGTCTGCGCAGCTAAGTATTTTAGATTGTAATTCTGATGATGGTTATTGGCATTAAAAGCATAGGTGCTTCAAAAGGAGAGCGCAATATGACAATTTTTTGGTGATCATTTTACGGCGGCATGGGTAATGAAGACATCATAGTTCGTGGGGGACAAGATGCATGGAAGACATAATTTGGAAACTGCCTTCTAAATTCCCGATGGTCCTTTCTCAGGGTCATAGAGAAAACTGCTCGGGAAGATAGAGGAAAATAAAAGGTTAATTGAATCAGTGTTAAGATAAATGTGTTGTCTTCGCTTAAAATTAGACATGTTATTTGATAAGCGTATATCGATTGGCAGGTAATTCCAAAGAAAGCAATATCTGGAAGCAAATAACAGAGAGCGTTTAGATGGGGAGGATATAGCAGGCGGTATAATCAGTGGAGAGTTACGTACGTTGTACAGAAGAATAACGGGGGTTAGGGCTGACATTCGGGGAATAGTTGAACTATTATTTAGTCAAAAAGGAGGATGAAGCCAGCTTTCAGTCGCCGAAACCGTATAAAGTTTAGGTAAGTAAGCTGGCACCTATTCGAGTACGAGGTAGATAAAAGTACCGGCAGTAGGAGTTTCCGAGTAAAATGTCTTTAAACCTTTTTAATTTTAGATTGGCTACACTCGGTCATCAAACCAAAATATGGACAGCAATGTCCAAGAATGGGAAGGACAAATATTTCACAAGGTCTTAATGTAATTTCAGGAAGATATAAATTATAATGGATAAAACTACAAATCTGGGCAGCTTTTTGTCGTAATTATATCGGCATAAGGCGACATATCTAAATTATTAGTGTAGCTTAAACCTAAGTCCTGAGTGATGGAACATTCAGTCATAGGGGTGCCTTGAAAAAATGACTGGTTGTGGTAGTCCGCCAAGCCCGAAGCACATGAAACGACACTTAGAAGGTGATAATTCCATTTGCCACGTTGAGCTCCACGCCGAAAGAGCATACAAGTCTGCATGGATTTCTTATAAGCATCAGTGAGCCGAAGATTTACAGAAGGTATATTCGCATTTAAGATCGTTCGCATAAATGAAAGACTGAGAGTGTTTAACTGCTGGCGAAATATCATTAATGTAAAGCAAAACCAAAAGAGGACCTACAACTGTTCCTCAAAGGACACCGCATACAATAGGGATCTCAGCTGAAAGTGAGAACTCTACCAAGACCTTTTGTTTACTACTAGTTAGATAAGACGTAATGAAATTGGTTAGGGGACTACGAATTCCTTCAACTTCTAACTTAAATATCAGTCACCTATGAGGCACTTTATCAAAGGCCTTGATAAGATCAAAATAGATAAAGACGACAAAAAGATGATTATTATGAAGTGATGTTAATAAATTTAGAAAAGACAGCTGACATGTTTCACAAGAGCGACCGGGAAGGAAGCCATAGTCGGAAGAGCTAAGAAGTTGATTGCTTATGCAAAAATCCTTAATTTGTAGGACAATTATTTTTATAGAGCTTAGCATAAGAAGGCGTTTTATGAACACCGCAGTATTTGTGAACATTCGAGCGTAAGCCAGATTTACAGACTGGAATAATAATAGGGGTTTTCCAATAATCAGGAAAGTAAACATTCTCGAGAAAAACTGAAAACACTTTGCTCAGCAAAGGGGAAAAATCCCTTAGTTTTTTAATATGGGAATTTGGGATGTTTTCGGTTCCAAGTGAGTGTGATTGGTTAAGTTGGCTTATTTGTTTCCGAATATTTGTTAGGAACGAAATTAATTTTAGTGAGCAACTCATGAGATGTCAGGGGAATCGAAGGGATGGGATTGGTTTCAAGGGTAAAATGTTTGGCAATGAAGAACTTTAACAATTCTGCTTTGTCCAAATCCTCTGTAATAAAATTACTATTGCAATCGAGTAAGGACGGAATGACTTTGTGAGATTAAGCGGAAGAGTGGAGGCGTAACATTTGAGCAACAGACCTGGAAGTATTAACATCGCTAATTGCTAGAGATTCCCTGCGCCTATCTTTCGTGATCCTCATTTTTAAAGATAATTCAAATATTTTTGCAATCTCTAAATGGACTGATAAAGAACTTATGGACGGATCCTTAAGCTGCTTTGACAATTTTAAAGTAGATTTTAAGGAAAGTGTGGGACCGTGGAAGAAGCAGCATTTGATATAATGGGCTTTTGCTGAATGATCGGGGAGGACTTCTGTTTGGCCTAGAAATTTATCGTGGAACAAACTCGGATCATTATTTTATAAAAAGCTTGGCCGATCCCGAGTGCTTGTAAAATTATTTATTAATTCTTTGATAGCATGAGCAAAGTCGAAATATCCACGTTTTATTTCTGGATTTACAGAGAAGGAGACTGGAATACTACAATGAATTATCGCTTGTAAAACATTTTTATGGAAGTTCATAAGCAAAGAATGGACGCTATAAGTAAAAATTAATTCTAAAATGCTACCTTTTCTAGTCATTGAGCTGACTTATTGAGACATGTTTCAAAAGTAAATCGTGTTTACCTAGTTCTCAAATTGTGGTGGAGAATTATTAGCATTTCAGTTTACTTCTGGCACTTTACAATCTCCTACTATTATTTTGACATCGAATGGAGGTTCTGTAACTTTTTCAAAGAGTTCACAGAGCTGGCTTTCATTACCGGAATAACAAGGAGGATTATAGACACAGCCAATTGTGGCTTTTTTATTGTGCGGGAAGACGACTGAAACGAAACAAGTATATCTGGAAAACGAGATAATGCTAAGAGCGTAAGGAAAATGTATAAGAAACGATCTAACATAAAGAAGACATCTTTCGCCACGTTTTTTAACGTGGTCTTGTCGATTTAAGCTAAAATTATCTAAAACGAGCGTTGATTATGAAATTAGTGCATGAGAAAAGATTATGTACTGCACATAAAATCTGCGTCAAACTCAAAGGCTACAGTTCTTATCTCAGTAATCATTTTCACGACTAACCCCCTGTTGAGTGAAACTATACTGAGCGTATTGGTGGAACGTGGGAAACGCTCATTGGTGTTTATAAAAAGGAAGACTTGGTGGTGGGGCAGTAAACTGTAAGGAAGAAGGTGTGGGTGGAAAGTAAAATTGCTGCAGTCTACAAGTTGCTAAAGTGTTACTGTTAACTAAATCAGGATTATTGTACAGAAGTATATTTGGGTGGTATGCATTGAGAGAAAGGCTATTTTGTGCGTTTGCGAAAATAAGAGAAGGCCTTAATATATGATTTTCAGGAATATTGGAGTAATATGGGGGAAAATTAGATTTTAAAATGGAACAAATGGTTTTGGAAAACTGTTACCGTAAGGGGTAGAGTTACTAAATTGGGGTGCCTGAGAAGTTGTTGGGTTGGAATACTTACTAAGGAAATTTGGGTATGTATATTAGATGCTGGAGAACTAGGAGATTTCCTAACATTTATGACGCTTTTCTTTTCGGAACTTAAATTAGGAGCGTACTGAGGCATGCCCGGGGTATTGATAAGCTTATTAGATTGAACAGCTGAGATTGGAATGAATGGCGTAGAATGAGAATGAGGCGGACTTGACCAAGTTTTTTGGACTAAGTCAACGGACGAAATACAAAGAAAACTACTTTGAAATGGAGAAGCAGTTGGTCTTGCCACTTAAGACGGAGTCACTGACATTAAAGGCTGGCTTATGACATGGTTGAAAGCTATTAAGTTTGAAATTCCTGTTGGCGAGGTAAAAGGCGTTAGTGGATTCGTTGGAAGAAATGTGGGAGGTGAATTTAAGGGGGTTTTGAACCGGGCACCAGAGGAGATTGCTGTATCGTCCGTTGTGGTTTTCATAGTCATGACGAAACTTACGAAGCGGTCCGTCTTAAGTTGGATACGGGCAGTTTCATAAAGGCATTCGATATTGTCCCACATCAGTGACTCCTGAAAAACTCTGTCAAACATGTGATCTCTTGGAAGGGATCCAATGCTTCCAATTTGGCCGTTTCCGAACTGTTCATGTCGGTGACCAGCAGTCGGCGAAAGTTGCGGTCAAAACTGCTGTTCCCCAGGGCTCCTTTCTTGGTCCTTTTCTGTCCAGTACGTACGTCAACGACTGCATCAGTGGACTGGATTTTGATTTCACCATATTTGCGGATGGTATTAAGGTAACTGCATCATCCTTATTGCAGTTGTCGTAGAGCATTTACAGACGAACCTAAACTGACTCCAATACTGGTTGAAGGACTGGCCTTTGCCGCTCAATGAAAACAAATACACTATTTTACGATTCGGCAGACCCATCACTCCGAATCTCATGGATTACTGCTTGAATGGTATACCGGTGCAAGAAGTGGACACGTAAAACAATTTGAGAATGTAGATCATGATCTTGCTAAAACCATCGCTGCATTGCTTAAAGGAAGCGAAGTCTGCGATGTCTGTTCTGTACCTCGTCAAGCAAACTTTCTTTACCTTTGATGAAGACTGCTTCGCTAAAGTCTTTCGAACCATTGTGCAGTATGCTATCCATGCTTGAAGACCCTGGATCCCTAAGGAACTCAGCATTCTTGAAAATGTTCAAAGGTGTCCTGGACAGGATTAATTATCCTCTGAAACATGGTGATATGTTAAAATCACAATCCAGTTCATTGAAGCAGTCATTCACATATGTAATGAACAGAGTAGGGCCATGGAAGGAGCCTTGGGGAACACCACTCTCAACAGCAATCGTCGCCAACTGCTGGTCACTGACATGACAGTTTGAGAGCGGTCGATTAGGAAGATTTATATCCACATCAGAAACTTACCCCGTATTCCTATACGACTGAGTTTGTATGGAAGGCGATGGTAAGGCACGCTACCGAAGGCTTTCTTGTAGTTGGAATGCTCTGCCTCTGGATATTGTTATGTCTGCTTCCGTTGGGGTCTTTAAGAATAAACTGGATCGGTATGGCTGTGCCCACTGTCCTATCACCTGAACTATTTAGTCTTGTACCATTTGAAACTAATTATTATTAGTGCAATTTTATTTCAGTATGCTTTGACGGAATTTATTATATCAAATTCAGCGCATATGCTTCCTTACATTAAACCTCTCACTCTCCAGATGCTTTATAACCTAAAATTTTATGAACTTATTCTACTTTTAATGCGCGGTTAGCTATTTTTTAAACTCTTTTAGATTAGAAGATGGTAGCTTCTTTACTGCATGCAATTATGTAAACCATCTCGCTTTACATTTTTTATGTATCAATTTTTTCTTAGCCACCTTGAAATCAATAGGGAGTTCAAAGGTGTTTGCCTATCTTTCTCTTAATAAACTGTACGTTTTGGAAATGTGGATCACAACCTTGTTTAAACCCTCACTGCGTTGTGCAAAAGTAACCAAGTCTGCGATGTCTGTTCTGTACCTTGTCAAGCGGGCTTTCTCTGCCTTTTGTGAAGACTGCTTAGCTAAAGTCCTTAGAAACTTTGTGCCACAGCAACTGGAGGTCGTTATCCAAGCTTGGAGATCCTGGACAGCTAAGGACCCCAACACTTTCGAAGATGATCAAAGGCATACAACCAAACTTTTGACTTGACAGGGCTCATTACTCGATGAAACAGGGTTGTCTTATCTCGATCCCTTTCCCTTGAGTTTCAGGCAGCTTCGAGATGACCGGATTCAAACATTCTATATCATGCACGCTCTAGATTTCTGCCTCGTTCCTAAGGATTTCTCTCAGTTAGCCACAACCATGAACTTGAGGGATCATCCATTCAAACTAAGTGTGAATGGGGCCAGACTGGACACATGAATGTCTTCTTATCCAACTGTGTGGTTGAATCTTGGAAGGCTCTGCCTCCGGATGTTGCTATGTTTGCTTCCGTTGAGGTCTTTTTGAAGAAACTGGATCACTTAGTAGTGCCCACTATGATAACGCTCGGTCAATTTAGTCTTGTCCCAGATGAAAGGAATCGTATTTTTAAAATACTACTTGCTATCTTTAAGTACCCTTTTAACGAAATGTTTTATATCAAAATAATCGCATATGCTTAGTCACATCGACCCTCTCACTCACCGGCTACTTGATTACCTACAATTGCGTGTACTTGTACTAACATTAGCCGACGGCAGCTTCTTTTCCGCATAAAATTATGTAAACCACGTATTTTTGAATTTTCCTTGTATATCGAAGATTTTGCTTTTCTAATTGTAACCAATAAGGAGTTCAAATGCATTTGCCTATCCTTCCCTTAATAAAATGAACTGAAGTGAACTGAACCCGGGAGGAGCATTATGCTCGAACAAAAAGAGCTACCAGCGAGAGAGTCAAGTGAGCACATTATTTTACAGTTAGATTACTCAATGTTTTCTAACCCAAGTCTGTCTGAGAGTTTGGAGAGGAACATCTGGAAAGGTAACTACCAACCTATGATAAGAGAAGTCTTGGATTTTCAATGGGAAACTGACCTATGTGTACAATACATGACCACTGAAGAACTTTCGGTGCGTTATTACGGATGATTAATGGCCGCGATTGTCCTTGCAGGAGAAGAAAACCGCTAACTGTCCGAATTTGATTAGCAAGGAACTTCAAACATCTTTTCAGAAAAATCAATTGTCTTTTGAAATTTTATAAGCTAACTGGAACCGATGAGCATTTATATGAACATAGGAAGCAATGAAAAAATTTGCAGGAGTGAGTCTTTAATGTTTCGCAGGGATTTGCAACCGAGCATATTGCACAACTCACGGAAGCACCCAAAATCGTTTATGGTAACATAAGGAGCACTAAAGGAAACCGAATAAAATGCATGTTCTCAGGTCTCCAGACGGAACATTGGAGACTGATAACCAGGTCAATACATCCATTTTCTCTAACTTCTTTACGTCAGTCTTAACTTGCGGGTCTAGCATTTCTTCCTCAACTCTTGTACGCGTAGTTCAATTACACTCAGCCTCCCTTTCCTCAAGTAACTCTGCTCTTTGTCGGCACTAGTAAGGGCAGAGTTACACGAGCTAAAACCCACTAAATGACCTGGTGCAGACCGACTATCTGCACTTTACTTCGACAACTTGCCAACAAACTCTGCGGCCCATTGTGGATTATATGTTAGAAGTCATTCGAAGAAGGTGAACTCCCGGAAGAATGGAAAAGTGTCCTCGTCAACTTTATTTGCAGGGGAGAATCACGAATGAATGCTGAGAATTACCATCCAGTCAGTCTAACATGCATCTCTTACAAAATAAGGGAGCGCATTATAAAAAGACATTTCATGCAGGACCTGGAGATAAAATCTAGCGAATAATGAAGATCAAACATGAACCGTTGGGAAATCGTGCAAAATATCAATCTTGAGCCAGATTTCAACCTCAACATCTGGGCAATGTGACCTGCAAGGTAACCACTTCACTAAATATGCATGGTAGCCAGGCTGAAAGTAGATGTGATAAGCATTAGAGGTTAGACGAATGCCTGTAAGCACGGGTATTCCACTACCAAACCAGCTCCCGTTAAACCAGTAAATAGTTTAATAACTTTTATAGATGGAACGTACAAAAAATTCCGTCCAACGTTATTTCAGCTTTTGCAGAAACTTTGGAGGCCTAGAAAGGAGTTATTAAGCCTAAAACTCGGATGAAGACGTAGAAAAATTCCCTCAAAACGGCACTGAATAGCAAAATTGGATGACACTAGAAATTTAAACAAAAAGAACATCAACACTCGCACCCTCCTCAGTCGTACCAGGTGATGGGAAACAAGACATTGCATGTATGTATCCCAGTGTTAACGAGAACCAGTATTTTGTACCAAAAAGGACCCTTGGGGCGCAGCTCAGAGAATAAAGAAACATGCAACAGATTCCTGAAAAGATTAAAAAGCCGTAATGTTATTATGAGAGAACTGAGTCTAGGCACATTGCAAATAAATTTCGTTCTGCCTGAGGTCACAAGTAAAAGAGTGGCCTCAGAAACCAAGGAAAACTGCGTTAAATCTACCATGCTTAACCTCTCCGAATCGGAACAAGTCACTCAAAAATCTGTCCGGGCGAAACTCTACTTTCTTTATACGAATGTTTAGAATCAAGATAAACTAAATGTATGGGAATCCGATTAGCAACCAGATGAAACTGCCATTTCGGGAGACCTGATTACAAGCTAAACTAATGGATAAGGAAATTGTACTCAATGATTATCAACTTTTGTGCCGGGACAGGTTGCACAAACAGGAGAAGAATTAACAGTCTTCGTTAAGAGGAGAATCATCGTATCAGAATGTAAACTTGTTTGTGCACGTTACTTTTAAGTAGTATTGTTAAAAATAAAGACGTGTGATTCATGAAATCTGAATTTCCTGGCCGTTTACATGCGGACCAACCAAAATTCAGAGACTGATGAGGCAATTTCTGGATTTATTAAAATAGTGGCACAAAACCAGGATGCACTAATAGCTGGAGATTTCAAAGTACCGATGATCGACTGCAGCCTGATGTCAATAAAGGGTTCGTGCAATTTTTATATTCCAGACTCTTGAAACTGACAACTAACCTCCTTTTCTTGCAGAATTTCACATTTTTAACCAGAAAAAAAGAGGTTCAGACAAAAGACCTTAATAGTGCGGGCAAGATTAGATTGTAGCACCTCTGGATAAGAGTGATCGTGTCATGTTACTGTGAAAATACTGTTCATGCAGCAATCAAATGGAGAAGACTGAGCTTCAGCTATATTTCTGGCGGGGAAACGTTTACGCGATGTGAAGTCAACTTTCGATACTTAACAGGCTGGATGTCCTTTCTGGGCATCCGGATATCGATTGGAACACTGTTAAAGAAGTTATAAGCAATGTAATGCATCGTTACTGCCTGAAAAAATATTCTTAAAACAAATCTTCCTGTCTGGTTAACATGGGGTATGAAGAGAGGGTTGAACAGGATGAAGAAACTATGGAGTATATATGTCGTAACCAAAAATCCTTATATTATGAAGAGTTTCGCCGAAAGCGGAAAGAGCTAAAATCAAACATCCGTAGACGGTGGAGAGCTTACGAAACGCGAATTTTAGAACGAGTCGTAGATATGCCAAAATTACTCTTCAGCTATATCAATAGCAAGATTAAGAACAAAGAGATGGTCACAGTGTTAAAAAGTGAAAAGAATGAGGATATTAACGAACACAGTGATAACACAGAACACTTCGGCCATTTCTTGCTTCTGTTTTCACCGATGAAACGAATTTTCAACCAGGTAAACTTTCCTACTGTACTATCGATACAGACATTGAAAGCATCAATATCACAGTAGAATATGTAAGAAAAGAATTTTTTGTGCTTAATGAATTAAAATCTCTAAGTCCGCACCAAGTAATAACACACTTTCGGAAGGAACTCACTTGTGAACTCTCCGGATCACTCATGCATACTTTCCAATAGTCTTTTGTTCAAACTATTCGCCTCTTTGATTGAAAGGTGGCAAATTTATACCCAATCCACAAGGGTGGGTTCAAAAATGTTAAAATACTATCGACCGGTTAGCCTAACATACATTTGTTGCAAGGTTATGGTAAGGAACATCAAACAAGCAACTTTCAAGTGCCTCGAAGACAATGCTTTCTTCAGCAGTGTGCAACATATCTTTCGATAAAACCACCCATGCTTAACTTTTATGTACTTTTCAAGAGAATCGTGATCCCGATCTTCTGACGAAAACGCAAGGATGGATTTCGTTTAAATTGACTTCAAAAAACTTTTGTTATTGCTCCACACCATTGGCTACTGTACAAGGTTCGAGAATCTAGGATATGGGGGAACTTGCTTAATTGTATAGGGAAGTTCTTAATCGGGCAATCGCATTCTGCGTGCATTAGCAACACGACATGAATGTCAGGGCCAGTTTTGAGTCGGCTACATCGAGGTTGTGTGCTCGAGCTATTGCTGTTTTTAATTGATGTAATTGATTGCATGAATGGACTGGTTTGCAAAAAAGTCATTTTTGCAGATGACATCAAGTTAGGGTTGAACAGACCCTGCAAGAAGGACCTAATCACTTAAATGAATTGTTCCATAAATGTTTGCTGAGGTTTAACCTTAAGGAGTGTGTTGTACTGCGGCTCAAACCGAAGAAGAAGAGGGCCAATGAAGATAATCCTCCCTTATTACTAAGCGCAAGGTGCTTTTCAAATGTAACTGAACTAAAGGATCATTGAAGCACCAGTTGGTCATCCTTGAATGCCTCCTCTCATTGCCTTAGGGCGGCCAAATGGGCAACTAGGGTTCAGTTTGCCATTGCAAGCAGTTTCATATGTATATGTATAAGGAATTATTTGGAAAAGTATATTGAGCCTTTATGCATTGACAACTTAAATGTGGAATTCAGGCACGGAGCCCCTAGCTAAAAAGGCTATAAGTTTTTGGAAAGGGTTCAAATGAGGGTGGTGGAAATCGTGACAGGCCCGAATACTTTATCCTACGAATGCAGATTTGGTGTACTTAATCTATTTTTCCTTCGCTACCGGCAGATCCGAAGAGATCTCACAAGTCCTACCGGATTGTAAGGAGCCGGAAAGGTGGTCTGCACTTGAATGATTTCTTTGCATTGGCCACAATAACAAATCTGCATGCGAACTCCCTCAAATTCCGGGAAGCGTTATCTCGTTTATTTTTTTTGAAGATACTCGTATTCGCAGCGAGTTGTCAGTGCCTGAAAAAAACTTCCAGGGGACATCGTAATGGCGGATAAGGTAGCAGCATTCAAAAAAATTATATGTATATTTACGTGAAAGATACTGTTAAACCGGTCAGTCAAGAATTTTTACACCAAACAAACACTTTTCTCCTACCTACAGATAACGATTCTGTCTACTATTTCGCATCAGCATTTATCCTTCAAGGGGTGTGTGATTTAATCCACACTTAAACAAAATATTTTTCTACGTGCATATATTACTCTCCAGTTTCTAGCAACATATTTATTTTAAGTTAAATATCGTGCTGTTTTTTAATAGGATTTTCAAAGACGATGCCTATTACCCTATTAAAATGCATCTAAAAAGGAGTGAGTCACACTGACAATTAATGGTCCACTTAGTTCCTTAACCTGCGTACTTGAATTCCATCTGGCCCAAAATATAAATGCGTCAATAGGATATAGAGAGAAACAGAGAGCCCTTAGCCTGGACCCAGTTTAACAAAGTGTATCTTAGTGAACTCTTTGGGAAGAATGACTATACCAAGCTCTTTTGGAATTACTCATTCATCTCAATGCCACCAAAAAACGGACTGCTAGTGAGTAATGAAGTACATATACAAACGATCCATCTGCAGTGGAATATGTCCCCATTATATCAGTTAGATATCGGTGGGGATTATAGCGCTGTCAGAAACCACGGGGCAGGGTCATTGAGTGTGCTGACGGTAGAGGATATGAGCTTTAAGTCATCCAGATTCCTCGAGACCTGCAAAACGAATGATTCGTTTCTAAATATCCTTCAAACGTTTTATCAAGTTCTTTTGGTTAACTATAAAACAATAGTTGTACTCATCCGCGTGAAATACTCATCAAACTTCATGATTGATTGACAGCCAGAAACTTAAAGATAAAAGCACACAAAGTAGCGGCACTTCCTTCGAAGGAAAGCCTGGTGATGTTACCTTCACTTCCAGGTTTTGTGCTCCTGCTCTTTATGCCTGCCGCCCACGATTGGCAAAATGTGCCAAAAGCGTACTTACTCTTAATAGTGTGGGTTACGAGAAGAAACCTTGCGTCATCTGTACCCATATATTGATCGAACTCAAAAACTAAGAAGACGAGCATGGAGATTTAAGGAAACTCCTGAAGCAGAATATTGACGGACAGAAAGAAAGTATCTGCGTTTGAGCAAAAAAGCAAAATGCAAAACGCAAATAATTTAAGATAATATCGTCTTATAAACTTCTGAATTTATGGGTTGCAACCCAGTTAATGCCAAATTGGATAACAGTAAAATCAGGACAATTTTAACAGTGCCTCTTTCGAAGGCAGTCCCCACATGAGGCTCAACTTCTTTAAGCCATCACAGCAGTTCTAAAGGCCCTTAGTTGAAAGCGAAAAAACCAAGGCGTGATAAGACGGAATTGGAAAACACTATAACAGGAGTATAAAGTAAAAACAAATCTAATGAATCCCTCAGGTCATTCAGAGGAAAGTATGGTCGGCCGTGTATTAAAGGATGCCCTAGACCGAGAGAATTGCCTTGTTGTCCAGCGTTTACCTGAATCAAATGCTCCTACCCCGAAGGAAAGGATCTCCGCTGACCTTGCTATGTTGTAGAACCTAGCGAATGAGATACTTCCTTCGGGAGAGAAGGTAGCCATTTGTTTAGCTTTCAGGAACGAAATAAGGAAACTGAACAGTGAGAAACTGTGAGACCACGGCCTATATAAATTAGCGTGGACAGCAAGGAAGAGACTAAGCTGCTTTGCTCTAGTATGACCTACCTCCGAAGCTCTCATAAGGTTTTTCAGCCGGACTACCCTTCACCAGAACGTCTGAAACGCCACGAATTAGTGATGGAATTGAAGGGAAGACTTGCAGCTGGAGAGAACAGTCTGGTTATTTTCAGGGGACGCGTATTACAGAGTAACTCGGTATTGCTCTGGAACCAGCCAAGGTTCATGATTGCAGCGGCCAATTGGTACTTGCAAACTCGAGACAAGCGGAATTTGGCACGGCCGAATGCTGTCAAATTAAAGTTCTGTATACCAACGCCCAAAGTCTGTTTTCGAAGCTGGACTATCTGAGAATACATGTAGCCGTTCTGTCTCCTGATATTAAAGCAATCAATGAAACATTGCTGTCAAAGAACATCAGTGATTGCGAAGAAGCATTATCCGGGTACCAAGTGTTCAGGAGAGACCGCAATCACCACCAGGGTGGAGGAGTTGCGAGGTATGTTAAAATCGATTTCACTGTATGCGAAAGGACAGAGAAGATAACTTATGGTATCGAGGCTATTTTACTGACTATACAGACATGGGAATCGCAGTCCCTTGAAAGCTAAGTGAAAATTCTAATTGTTTTCAGGATTTCCTCATCCCAAGCTTAAATTATTGCCTGAATTTTGGATAAAACATTAAATTTTTAACAATCTATCACCTGCTGACACCTGGGGTGCTCGTCCTCTCCTACAGGCGTGAACCCTTAGAGTCCACTTTTTCACCCGATATTGCCTCATTATTAGTCATGTGGATCTGTTATACTAAAAAGTTTTCTGAAAACATATAAAGGTCCTTAGTTAAAATTTTGAAAAAAACATTTGTCGCAGAATATCTGTTGCCCGATTCTTCCTAAGTTTAACCCAATTAAAGCCCCCTCCTAGCAAAATGAGAACGAAAATCTTAGCTCATAGCAAGCTCTCAGCCATTGAACCGAAGCGTTGCTCGGTTGCATCTAGTATTCACAGAAGTGCTATGCATATGCAACCAGTTGTTAAAGTTAAGCCGCGTGATCTCTCTGCTTTATAAAAATTGTTATAATTTTATTTTAAATTTTGGATCAGTTCTCTCTATACATGGGAACTTATTCGACGGTGACATCTCTGCTATTCCCTCTCAGGAATGCCAGCGTCTGGACTCTCGTCCATTTGGTTGCCAGTGAAACATTAGACCGACAGACAAGAAAGCATAATTTTCTTTAAAAAAATGTTTTCCGAGCCAGCCAACCTTTTGACATTGTCGTAGACTTCCTGTTCTCGTGCGACTTACACTACAAAATAGCGGAAGCCAAACGCCTCTCCTTACGCCTTTATTAGTCAACCTTTATTCACCAATTGAGGTGGACTCCATCTTTGCACAATGAGGTCACATTTCTCGTTATCTAGAAGTTGCAACATAATTCCTTTAACTTCACGTCCTTAACTTCACGTCCTACCTTTCTTCCAACGAATCCAGTAATGTCATCTTCCTCGCGAATAGGAATTTCAAACGCAGTAGCTATCAGCCATGTCGTAAGACCGCATTTAATGTCAGTGACTCCATCTAAAGTTCCGAGACCGACTGCTCCTCCAATTCAAAGTAGTTTTCCTTGTATACCTTTTGTTGACTTGGTTCAAAAAACTGGGTTAAGTCCGCCTCGTTTCCATTCCATGCTATCCACTCCGGTCTCAGCTGTTCAATCTACTTAACTTATCAATAACCCGGGCATGTCTAAGTATGCTCATTATTTAAGTTCAAAAAATAAAAATGTCATTGCAGTTGGGAAACCTTCTAATCGTCCAGCATCTACTATGCATACCCAAAATTTCCTTAGCAATTTTCCCAAACAAACAACTTCTCAGGCTCTCCAATTTATTAACTCTACCCCTTATGGTAACAGTTTTCCAAAACAATTTATGCTCCTTCCATATTATTCCAATATTCATCAAAATCATATTTTAAGGCCTTCTCCTGTTTTCGCTAACACAGAAAATAGCTTCCCTCTCAATGGATACCACCCAAATGTGTTTCTCTACAATAATCATAATTTATTTAACAGTATTAGCTTAGCTTATTGTAGACCGCAGCAATTTTACTTTCTGCCTGCACCTTCCTCTCTGCAGTTTACTTCCCCATCACCGTCTTCCTTTTTTACACATAACGATAACCCTAGTTTGGATACCCGAACTACGCTAGATGTCATATTACTTTATGCTAGAGCTGTTATAAATAAGATGGCCCAACTGAGAGCCATTGCTTTCGAGTTAATGCCCGATATTTTATGTGTAACTGAATCTTGGACCCATCCCTTAGTTTCCGACTCTTTGCTTTTCATATACCAGTATGATCTCTACCGTCAAAACCGCATTAGCAAGCGTGGTGGTGGTTGTTTTCTCTATATTAAAGCTTCATGTAAGCACTTCCCGTTTGATCTAGATGTTACGTCATTCTCTGGTAATTACTGCTTCGCATCCATTATCCTGTCGCCCCTACAAAAGGCGATTCTGGTATGTATTTACGACCCGCCTAATTTATCATCTGAAGATGATGCAAAACTTTGTTAAATTTTTACATTGGTTCCAGAGTCCAATTTTAACATTAAAATAATCGCTGGGGATTTTAATTTCCCTAAAATCGACTGGATTTCAAACTTTTGTCCACCCGTATTACAGCCTGTCCTTGATACCATTAATTTTCTAATTGATCTTAGCTGGTCCGTTCTTCGAGGAGAGACAAGCATATTTAAGACCTGATTTTCACATACGAAATTGCTCTCCTCTTCGTTGCTTTTAAGCAGGGCCTCTTTCGAAGTGACCATACATTAATTCACTGTTGCCTTACGATTGCCTCATCGAAAAAAGATATCGCCGTTTATACCGATCATGCTTTTGAACTCGCAGATATGAAGTTAATTAATAACTTTTCGGACTCATTGGACTGACAGCATTTCTCCTCCATGAACGACGTAGCAATTTTTAATGACTTCATGTCAGTCGATTCAAATAATATCCTGGAATTTTTGCTAACCAAAATTGTCAAGCCCTACGCTTCGGTATCCAACGTTCCTCACTTTCTTTTGCCACGACTAAAGAAATTGAGGAAGCAGTTAAAAGATCAATAAACAAGTTCGTTATCTGTGCATATAAGGATCGCAGAGATTTTTGAATTAGCCTCTAAGATTCATCTTGCACGTGACAGACAGAGGGAATCTTGCGCACTCAGTTATCCAAATTCTGTTGCTCGATTCTCCTCTAAACGAGGTTATGAAATTCCTCCATTACTGAATGAAGCTAAGAACTTCGTTCTCGAAGACCCTGACAAGGCAGAATTGTTTATTGCATTATTTGCAAATCAACTTACGATGGAATCTGAATCGGTTCCGAAGTTTCAGGCCTTCACATTCAATGTTATCGGCACCATTAATTTCTCCTCAGAACTAATTTGTAAGCAAGTAATTCGTCTAAAAACTGTCAGTATTCCAAACTCAGTTATTAAGAGAGTGCCGAACCTCCCCCGATTGCTAAGCCATATATTCTCAGTTTATCTTTTAGCGGATTCTTTCCGGACTCATGAAAACATCTATTATTCTTCCTGTCTTCCAGTCGGGATCTCGTTCGGATGTAAATAATAATCGAGGCGTTCAAAAAAAAACCCGGCTCTAGCAAAACTTCTTGAAAAAATTATTTTTAATCAAGTTCTCGATTTTTGCCTAGAAAAGAAGCTCTTAAGCAACTTGCAATAAGGTTTACTTCCTGTGAGATCATGCGAAGTGTCTCACTTAGCTTATCTTAATCTCGACACTTTCCTTCGTAATGAACAGCAGTCAGTGGTTGTGATGTACTTTGATCTGAGCAAAGCCTTTGACAAGGTACCACAGAGTCATCTTCTGGTGAAACTGTAAGCCCTGGGCATCCGGTCTCCTCTCCTTGACTTCATTGGCTCCTACTTGTCTAGCCGCAGCCAGAAGGTCTTAGTAGGTAATAGCTATTCGAGGCCTCAGCCGATCACGAGGGTTGTTTTTTTAAGGCACGGTTCTAGATCCCCTTGTCTTCATCCTGTCCATAAATGAACTTTCAACTATACTCAAAGATTCACAACATTTCGTTTTCGCTAACGATTTCAGGTGCATTTATTCATTTTATAAAGATACTGCCAATAGTTGCGTTGATAAAATCAACACTGATCTACTTATGCTCTCAATTTGGAGCTCTAGTTGGCAGATTGAATTACGTTGATGAATTACGTTGATAAAATCAACACTGATCTACTTATGCTCTCACTTTGGAACGCTAGTTGGCAGATGGAATTTTCTCCATCCAAGAGTAGTTTCGTGTGTTTTGGCCCTGCTTAGATTCCTGGTCCACTAGTATTTCAAAAAAGTACACCTTTAGAACGATCAACCATAAGAGACTTAGGTCTAAGTTACACGAATAAGCTAGCATTATCACCTCATGCAGATCAAGTTTCTTCAAAAGCTGTACAGCTATGTGGTTTTACATTACATAATTTTTTTTTCCGGAAATAAAGTTAAACCTGTATCGCATCTTTGCTCTTTCTATCCTCGAATACTTCTGTCCACTCTTTGGGCTGATGAACGCCTCTGACCGCAGTAAGATTGAAAAAGTTCAGAGGGTTTTTACTCTAATACTATTTTCTCTTCCTGGATCCAGTATATCTTATACGGATAGATGCCAGTTAGCAAACATTAAATTTCTGTGGTTTAGAAGAATCGAAGCTGGTCTATGCTTCCTGTTTCGTGTTAACTCTAGCCCAAATCTCCCATGAATTTACGCTCTCACTCCGGTAGATCGACTCTATGCCACTCGTAATTCCTTTGTGATCATTTCACCACCCCTTAGCTTCACAACTAACCGTTCTCAGTTGTTTGCCTCCAAATATGCTTTCATATGGAATAATCTTCGTTTGGAAATAGGGTTGTTGTCCACATAAGCTATTTTAAAAACCAAATTTTGCAAACATTTAACTTCGGAAGAGATTAAGTCCTTATTGACTGTTTCCTCCTGGTCCTCATGGTATTTGAGGCAGTTCACTTGATATTATATTGGTCTCTAATTATATTTCCATCATCCTCTGCAGAGTCAATCTAAACATTCACTTTTTCGTCCCCTTCTTTTTAACTAGCATCGACAACTCTTGACAACCTTGATAATTTCCTCCGATTTTGCAACCCTCGCGATGGTGTCCGGGATCTCTTGATGGTCGAGGCGGGTTCTGATGGTTTCGCCTCTTTGGTGATGGACTATGCAGTCAGCAAGGTCGCATCTCGATGATGATCTCGTGACCTCTACTGTCCCCTCTTCGTTTCGACCATGTTGTCCACGATGAGTTCCTCCTCTCTCAACTCCATGGTAGTTAAAAACAGTAGCTCTGACTGTTATATTATCTTTCACCCGACGAGGAGCGTTCCGAACCCACATACGCTCTCAGCAACATCAAAATACTATCCCATTGCATCGTACCAATCCCATCAACTCTAGCTATTAATTTTTAGAGAAGCAGTTTTTTTCTCCTTTTTTTAAATTGGCGGCTTGCTGAACTCCGCTCCCAATTTAACCGTAGGAGTTATTTACTGCTTCTTTTCTAGTCCATCATAGATAATTGCTTCACTATGTGAGCAGCCATATGAACAAGAGAAATGAGAAGAATTGTAGGCATATCCGATTAAGAACGATTTGCCATTTTTAAACAATGGTCAACAATCTTTGGCATATACAGTGCATAAGAAAGGAAGCAGTTAAAAACACTCCAACGGTTAAATCAGGGCGGAGTTCAGGGACAGCCAATTTATAAAAACTTGGAGAAAAAATCCGCCTCTCTAAAAAAATAATATTTAGATTCTATGGGATTGGTACGATGCAATGGGATAGAATTGTGATGTTGGGTTCGGAACGCTTCTTAAATAAATAAATAGGTTTATTGATTTGGCACTGCTTGGCGCCGTCAAATCAAATCGGGTGAAAGATAATATAACAGTCAGAGCTACTGTTTTTAACCACCATGGAGGTGAGAGAGGAGGAACTCATCGTGGACAACATGGTCGAAACGAAGAGGGGACAGTAGAGGTCACGAGATCATCATCGAGATGCGACCTTGCTGACTGCATAGTCCATCACCAAAGAGGCGGAACCATCAGAACCCGCCTCGACCATCAAGAGATCCCGGACACCATCGCGAGGGTTACAAAATCGGAGGAAAGTATCAAGGTTGTCAAGAGTTGGCGATGTTAGTCAAAAAGGAGGGGAAGAAAAAGTGAATGCGAAGATAAACTCTGCGGAGGATGATGGAAATATTTTTAGAGACCAATATAATATCAAGGGAGCTGCCTCAAATAACATGAGGACCCTTTGCAATATCCAATAGTTGTGAGTTTGGGAAGGAAACAGACAATAAGGACTTTATGTCTTCCGAAAATAAATGTTTGCGTAATTTGGTTTGGCAAATAGCTAATGTAGATGACAACCAAATTTTTCAGTGGCATATGGCATCTATCCGGTTAAGAGATACTGGATCCAGGAAGAGAAAATAGTATTAGAGTAAAAACCATCTGAACTTTTTGAATCTTACTGCGGTCAGAGGCGTTCATCAGCCCAAAGAGGAGACAGCAGTATTCTAGGATAGAAAGAGCAAAAAGATGCGATACAGGTTTAACTTTATTTCCGGAAGGAATAAATTATTTGATATAAAACCACATAGCTGTGCAGCCTTTTGCAGAAATTTGATCTGCACGAGGTGATAATGCTAGCTTATTCGTGTAACTTAGATCTAAGTCACTTATGGTTGATCGTTCTAAAAGTGTACTTTGTTGAAATACTAGGGGTTCGGGAAGCTAAGTGGGGCCAAAACACACGAAACTACTCTTGGATGGAGAAAATTCCATCTGCCAACTAGCGTTCCAAAGTGAGAGCATAAGTAGATCAGTGTTGATTTCATCAAGGTAACTATTGGCAGTCTTTAGAAAATGAATAAATGTACCTGAGATCGTCAGCGTTAACGACATGTTGTGAATCTTTGAGTATAGTTGAAAGTTCATTTATGTACAGGATGAAGACAAGTGGACCAAGAACAGTGCCTTGAAAAACACTCCTCGTGATCGGCTGAGGCCTCGAATAGCTATTACCTACTAAGACCTTCTGGCTGCGGTTAGATAAGTAGGAACCAATGATGTCAAGGAGAGGATACCGGATGCCGAGGGCTTACAGTTTCACCAGAAGACGACTCTGTGGTACCTTGTCAAAGGCTTTGTTCAGATCAAAGTATATCACAACCACTGACCACTGCTCATTACGAAGGAAAGTGTCGAGATTAAGATAAGCTAAGTGACACACTTCGAATGACCTCCCAGGAAGAAAACCATATTGCACGTTTATTAACAGCTTCTTTTCTAGGCAAAAATTGAGAACTTGATTAAAAATCATTTTTTCGAGAAGTTTTGCTAGAGCAGGGTTTTTTTGAACGCCTTGATAATTATTTACGTCCGAACTTGATCCCAACTGGAAGACAGGAAGAATAATGGATGTTTTCCATGAGTCAGGAAAGAATCCGCTAAAAGATAAACTGAGAATATATGGCTAAGCAATCGGTGGAAGCTCGCACTCTCTTAATAACTGAGTTTGGAATACTGACAGTCCCCGATGATTGCGTGTTTTTTAGACAAATTACTTGCTTACAAATTAGTTCTGAGGAGAAATCAATGGTACTGAAAACATTGAATGAGAAGGCCTGAAACGTCGAAACCGATTCAGATTCCATCATAAGCTGATTTTCAAATAATGCAATAAATAATTCTGCTTTTTAGGGTCTTCGTGAACGAATTTCTTGGCTTCATTCAGTAATGGAGGAATTTCATAACCTCGTTTAGAGGAGGATCGATGGCGGAACAGTTTGAGCAACAGGTTTTGCAGAGATTGCTCACTGAGTGCGCATGATTCCCTCTGTCTGTCACGTAAAAGATGAATCGTAGAGGCTTATTCAAAAATCTTTTCAATACTTAGATGTACAGTTAACGATTTGTAGCCGGCCGCGGCTCACAGATCGCAAATTACGCGGTCGTAAAACTCAAAATCCCCGTCCTCATCCCCCTCGCCATACCCTGCAGACTGTTTGGATGAGTCCACTCACACTAGCAGCCTGGAATGTTCGTTCCCTTTTAGACAATCCTAAGAGCAACCGGCCGGAACGGAGGACGGCGCTAGTCGCTCGGGAACTGGCGCGCTACTGGTGGACATTGCTGCTCTCAGCGAGACCCGATTCTCTGAGGATGTGGAGGATGTGGGTGCCGGATACACCTTCTTCTGGAGCGGCCAGCCAAAGGCAGAGCGACGCGACGCTGGTGTTGCCTTTGCCATCCGGAACGCCATCGTGGGACGTCTGCCCTGTCTGCCGCAGGGTTTCAATGATGGCCTGATGAGCCTTCGCCTGCCTCTTCGGGGAGACCAGTTTGCCACCATCATAAGCGCCTATGCTCCCCGAATTACGAGCTCGGATGTGGCGAAGGACGAATTCTACGAGGACCTGCACGCCTTGCTGGCGACTGTGCCGAAAGAGGATAAGTTAATTGTCCTTGGTGACTTTGATGCCCGCGTTGGGACGGACTACGCTGCCTGGCAGGGAGTGCTTGGTCCCCACGGTCTCGGTAGCTGTAACGATAACGGCCTCCTTCTTCTGCGCACGTTTGAAGAACACCATATCCTGCTGGCCGAAACCCTCTTCCGCCTTCCGGCGCGGGAGAAGGCCACGTGGATGCACCCTCGGTCGCGGTACTGGCATCTGCCAAACTATGTTCTCGTCCGTAGGCGAGATCGACATGACGTGCTGATAACCAAGGCGATCCGCGATGCCGATGGTTGGACAGATCACTGCCTCGTCCTCTCCCCAGATGAGGCTCCGACTGCAACCCCGACGAAAGCCCCACGGTAAGAGGTCGTCAGGTAAGTTAAATACTCTTTTGTTAAATTTGCCTGCTCACTGTTTTTATTTCAGCAACCAAATAACCAAGAAACTAGATAAAATGCATGCTCCAGATGATAACGCTACCGTAGAGACACGATGGTGTCAACTGCGAAATGTAATTCAGTCCACCGCCCTTGAATTCCTCGGACACGCACGCCGTCAACACCATGACTGCTTTGATGATAATGACGCCGACATCAGCAACTTACTTGCGGAGAAGAATGGACTACACAAAGCCTACATGGATCTTCGGACTGACGACACCCAAGCAGGCTGTTTCAGATGCCGGCGTCTTGTACAGCAACGGCTGCGGGAGATGCAAGATGCCTGGATGCTCCGAAAGGCTGAGGAAATCCAGGGGTATGCGGACCGCTATGAAATGAAAAACTTTTTCAAAGCCATCAAGGCCATCTACGGCCCGTGTACCAAGGGGACTGCACCACTGCTCAGCTCTGACGGCACAACACTGCTGACAGAGAAATCGCAAATTCTGAAGCGCTGGACTGAGCACTTCAGAAGTGTCCTTAATTGCTCCTCAGCTATCTCCGATGCTGCCATTGACCGGCTCCCTCAAGTTGACACAAACAATGACCTGGATCTGCCGCCTTCCCTACCAGAAACCATCCGGGCCGTGCAGCAGATTTCCAGCGGTAAATCAACGGGATCCGACGCAATCCCTACTGGAAGTCTACAAGCACGGTGGGCCCCGGCTGATGGCAGAACTCACAACACTCTTCCAGGAGATGTGGCACCAAGGAAAAGTTCCTCAGGATTTCAAAGATGCGACCATCGTTCATCTCTAGAAATGGAAGGGGAACCGGCAACTCTGTGATAATCACAGAGGCATCTCGTTGGTCAACATCGCCGGAAAGATCTTCGCCCGTATCCTTCTCAATCGGTTGAACGGTCACCTAGAACTGAGTCTGCTCCCGAAAAGCCAGTGTGGCTTCCGCCGACACCGCGGAACAACTGACATGATCTTTGCCGCCCGCCAGCTACAAGAGAAGTGCCATGAGATGCGAACTCACCTATACACTACCTTCGTGGATCTGAAGAAAGCCTTTGAAACGGTGAATCTCGACGTACTGTGGAAATTCATGCAGAAATTCAGCTGTCCTGAGCGGTTCACGCACATGGTGCGTCAGCTTCATGTCGGGATAATGGCGCGCGTCACTGTCACCGGGACGGTATCCGAAGCATTCGCAGTGACCAAAGGAGTGAAGCAGGGCTGCATATTGGCTCCCACCATGTTCAGTCTCATGTACTCGGCTATGCTGATGGACGCCTACCGTGATGAAGAGCTTGCTATCTACATCGCATATAGGACTGGCGGACACCTTCTCAACAGTCGGCCTATGCAGGCTTCAACGCATGTGTCTACGACTTCAGTCCATGACTGGCACCTCACGGATGACTGTGCCCTTAACATCGTGACGAAGGAGGACATGCAAAGGAGCATGGACCTCTTCGCCGCAGGCTATGCCGATTTTGGATTAACAATCAGTATAGCCAAAACGGTTGTCATGCACCAGCCGCCACCCAGCGCGGAATACAATGCTATCCGAATCAATGTCAACGGTGCTTAACTCAAAAACGTGGAAACCTTCGCTTATCTAGGAAGCACACTGTCACGCAACACGATAATCGATGACGAAGTTGCCCAGTGGATCTCCAAATCCTGCCAGGCCTTCGGCCAGCTGCAGGCCTCTGTGTGGAATCGCCACGGTATTCACCTGAACACCAAACTGAAAATGTAGAAGGCCGTCGTCTTGACGACACTCCTTTACGAAGCGGAGACCTGGACCGTCTAATTGAACCAAGTTAGGAAGCTGAATTACTTATATCTCAGCTTCCTCCGCAGAATACTGAAGCTGAGATGGCAAGACAGGATCCCGAACACGGAAGTCCTGGAGCGGACCGGAATACTCAGCATCCATGCCATGCTGAAGCAAGTACAGTTGCGTTGGAGTGGCCACCTGGTAAGAATGGACGACGAGCGACCAGCCAAACGACTTTTCTACGGAAATGTTGCTAAGGGTACTCGCTGACAGGGAGGTCAAAAACGAAGCTTCAAGGACACTTTGAAGAAATCACTGAAGCAACTGGAAATCAACCCAGCGACCTGGGAGGGCCTCGCCCAGGATAGACAAGCATCGAGAAGATCCGTGAGGACTGGTTCAGCAATATATGAGGCCAACCGGATCGCCGCCGCCAAGGCCAAAAGAGCGGCACGAAAGTCACCAGCGCCCGGACCAACACTGTCGATGCCCAGGCCCTGCCAATATGCCCACGCTGTCAACACATCTTCCGAGCGCCAATCGGCCTGGTTGGACATCTTCGGACGCAATGCACCAACAATCGGACAGTTCCAACTTCTACGTCAAATTTTGCCAAAACTCCTTCGGAATCCCCCACCCTCACTCCTGGCATCAATTCCATTACTCCCACCATCATAGGGACGACATCCCAATACTCATCGCCTGTTACCCCCAAAACCGCAACCACCACTGCCTTCGCCTTCACTACCACCACCACCATCAGCGATGGGGAATCTCTCTTATACTGTCCTCAATGCGACCGCACATTCACCTCACGCATAAGCATGGTCGGTCACTTGCGAATCCATCGTACAGAGACTGGTGAACCAGTGCCTGAAGCACCAACACACAGCAGAGATCACAGCCTTCACTGTCTTTGCGCATTCACGTATTGCATAGGCCTATTCAGTCACATGCGCATCCATGACAGTGGACTTCACCGCAATGCCGACTAAACCGATACACCATGCACACCCTCCGCTCCTGTCCTTCTTACCGCCACTGCCACCCCCATTACCATGAATGACATCTCCCCAACCTCTACCGATTTCTCCTGTCCACACTGCGCTCGCATCTTCAACTCACGCATAGGCTTGGTCGGTCACCTGTGAATCCATCGCACGGAGGCTGGTGAACCAGTGCCTGGGGCTCCGACGTACAGTCGATGCGCCCGCCTCCACTGCCCTCACTGCTCCCGCACATAAACACACAGCATGGGCCTATTAGGACACATGCGCCTCCACGACAACCTGTGGTAAACCACCGGATGGTAAGCCACATAAGCGCACACCATCTACATTAATACATAGACAACACCCTTACAATCATCAAAATGACCTGATATAATCACGGTTTCTTAGAAACCGAGGCTTGGAAGGCTGCCAATCTGACGCTTACACCAGACCACGCCGTCAGCCCAGTGTATGTGTTGTGTGTGTCGAGTGGCTGACCAGTGGACTGGGAGTCAGACGGCGATAGCTCCTCCATATTACCTGAGTAAGTAAATCCTTGTGTGTGCGTTATGGGGGCCAGGTCGTGCTGTGGCGCGCGAAGACGGGTATGCCGACCCGTCAGCCAATGCGCCCACTCCCAAATCAGACAACTGACCGGCTCAGATGGTGGTCTGATTGTGGGGGTGGAGGAGAGAGTGAAGTCGACTGCTCAGCGCATTTTCCTTACTATAAACAATCTGACGCGCTTGAAAATATCACGGTGCGCTAAAAGCCGTGGCTTGGAAGGTTGCCAACTGACGGGATAATTCGGACCACGTGGTCAGCCCAATGTGTGTTTTGTGTGGAGTGGCTGACTAGCGGACTGAGAGTCAGGCTGCAATGGCTCCTTCTTAATGTGGCCTTTATGGCACTCCCACTCCGTGGGATCCGAGTCAGGTGTGGTGGTACAGGGGTTGATCCGGCCGCGCCAGCTACCTGCGTCTTCTCCCATCTCCGATCTTCTTGACTCTGTCGTGACACCGGGCTCAGGTGGGGGAGGAGAAGAGAGTGCGTTGGCTGCAACGCAAGGCTACTATCACTTAAACTAATTCACGCGCAAGTCACCGTCCCTGCACCACCTGGTGTGGAGCATACGGTGGACCTAGGCGAAATCGACGGTCGAACTGTCACATATTGATCATTTAACTGCTTCCTCACTTTCTTTAGTTGTGGCAAAAGAAATTGAGTAACGGTGGATTCCGAAGTGGTGTGCTTGATAATTTTGGTTTGCACAATTTCCACCATGTTATTTGAAACGACTGCTAACATAGTATACCAATTACCACTTTGTATTAATTTATACCACGTTAATAATTTTGGAATAATGGGGCCCTCTGGGCCTTATATATACAATTCATTAATTTATTTATTAAAGCCCCGACTCTCTTCCGTCCACTGTGGATGGAACAGACACTAATATTTGTTTTTTTGGAGAACATAAAGTAGATTAGTATTCAGCCGGATGTGGCTCCCGTAGGTGACTTCAATGCACCCAGCATTCGATGGAACGATCTGCAGGTGCTGTACTCAAAGTATTCCTTCGATCTACTTCTGCTAAAGACAGCACTTGAAGCTCTTCTCAGACAACATGCATTTGTTTCAACGAGAGCAAATGGCGGACAACAGGCTAGTTTTTAAATCTCGTCTTCAATAAAAGATTCTGACAGTATAGACGGATATACTGCATAGCTCCACTTGGTCAAAGTTATCCTGCAATACTTTCATGGGAGTACGTTTTAAAATAATTCAGTTTATATAAGGGAGAAAGACAGAGCCTTTAAAAACCCAAATTTACGATTATACGCTAGCAAAATATGCAAATGTTACATAGCGATATGGTTATATTAAATCGGTCATTTCTGTCGACTAAATATATGTCTTTCAAGTAAATTCATCAAGTCTTCTTTTCAACGCTTTCAGCCTGAACAACCAAAGTTGGCAGTTTGTTACCATTATTCAATGACCCGTTGGGAAAAAAAGTTGACCCACACTTCACGTTTGACGTGGTTTCTCTTCAGTTTTTGTGGTGACCACGGAGATTCGACATGTTTGCCAATTCAAAAAAGTCGGCCATCTAAAGAGCCCAATCAACTCCTCGGACAAGTTTGAAGACTAAGATCATATCCCCTCTGTATTGCCTATAAGAGAGAGGAAACATTTTAAGTCATTCTGGGCGGCCCTCATAGGGAAGGCATTCCAATCCACCGACTAATTTCGTCGCCCTCCGTTGAACTTTCTCTAAAAGAGTGTAGCCATGTTTCGTCCAGGGGCGCCACGCTTGAGCGCAATATTCCAACACCGGCTGGATAAATGTTCCAAACACGCATCTGAAAAGCTCTCCGTCAAAATTAACGAAGGATCTTCTGATCACTCCTAAGATACACCTTGCTTTATTTGCTGTATTTGCACAGTGTGACGATGGTTTTAGAGTGGCTATTATCCACATACCCAAGTCCTATAGAGCATTTACCTCATCGAGTTGATGACCACTGATAAAGTACTGATATTCAAACCGTTTCATCCTTCTGTAACTAGACCTCAGACGGATGATTTGACATTTGTTGAAATAAAGGTTCAGCAGCCACTCATCACATATTGCTTGCACGTGATCTAAGTTATTTTGTAAGTTCCACGCATCCTTCGGTTTTTCAATCAAGTTCCATAACTTCAGATAGTCAGCGAACATTACCTTCTCGAATGTCAGACAATCAAGGCAGTTGTTCACGTATATCGGAAACAAAATGGGACGCAGAAGGCTTCCTTTTGGAACTCCACTAGGAACGGTTTCCCAGTGCGACTTGGTGTCTCCAATTCAAACACGTTGGTGCCTGCCTGTGAGAAAATCAACCAACCATTGAGTAGGTTGCCAGTCACACCCATTTGACATAGTTTAAAGATCAGAAGTCTGTGTGTAACCCTGTAAAGGACTTTGCTAAACTCAATGTAGACAACATTGCCTGACAAACCAATTTCTAATGATTTCCTCCAGCTTTCCATTGATAGGAGCAGGTTTTCGAGACAGGATAAACCATTTCAAAATTAATTTTGATATGGACTTAGCAAGTTATTCTCTTCAATATGCCTCATCAGTTCCGTTTTGATTATCTTCTCTGTCATTTTGAAGCAAATACTTGTGAAGATGACTGGTCTGAAACTATTTGGTGATGTCATCTCTCCTTTATAGAGGAGGGTTATGTTGGCTTTCTTCCACTCGGTAGTTAGAGCCCCGCTTCCATCGAACTTTCAAAGATCTTCGAGAGCGGAGAGACCAGCTGGTCGGTGAGTTCATTGAGAACTTTTGCGGATATACCATCTGGGCCAGGCGATTTAGTGGGCTGTAGCTATTTCAGAGTTTTTCTTTCTGTGCCTATTGGGAACGACACCGTGCATAGTTGCTTGTAGGTGGGACAATACTGTAGTGTTCTTCCTCGGCAAAGGCGATTCCTCTGTATGCACGGATACAAAGAAATTGGATAAGAGGTTGGTCTTATCAGAGATATCGGTTAACCTGTTTCGCTGATAGTTTTTTAGACAAGGAATGGAGTGCCAATTTCGTTTTCCCTTATTCAAGTAACCAAGAACCTTTTCGAATTGCTTGGTATGTCTTTGACTAATTTTGACTCGAAGGCTGACTTTTCTTATCACAGAAGATTTTGATACCGATTTCACTGTTTCTTAAAAGCGGAAAAATATTCGGGTTTTTGATACCTGGCATATATTCTCCATAGTCTTCGTTTCTTCCTGAGCTTCCTTTTTATTGCCAATGTCACCCACTTGTGTCAGGAGACGTACGATCACCATTTAAGAGGACATTATTTCTTTGCCAACCACTGAATCAAGTTACTAATGAAAATATAGATATATGTTTTATTTGAGTACCTGGAAGGGCACTGAGTTGGATAAAATCAATTCAAACAAATGAAAAATAATGTACAGTTAAGGTTGAATAGTAAGTCAGCTATTGGCAATGACAATTGACACAAATCAACGTGGTCAAAAAATTAGATACAATAGCGGACAATGAAAAAAAGAATTTGGGCATTTTAATAGAAGAAGCATATCTTGAATGGGTTTTGTGGAATTTTAAGGAGAAATAAATTGTCGCTCCTGGGTGAAAAACATACGTGTTAGGTAGGACCGACATACTGATGAGAGTTTATGAGCATTCAAAACGCTCCTCATCGTGGGAGAAATCATGAAACGACAGAGGCTACTATTCAGCACCGCAGGTGTGATCGTTATGCGTATCAACTGACTATGAGCGTAACCGTCAAGGACGCTAGACATCGGAAACCTTTGCAGGCATCATCTATACGCTTAGTGTCGAACGAGGAAAGGACCGTAGAGATCTTGAAGGTCATGGTAGAATTACTAGAGAAGTGACCATGATACTCTCATTGCTGATTTCTCAGACCACCAACAGAGGAGCCCAAAACGATCGTCAATGGTCCGAGTAGGGTCAACACAGCGACACTACTCCGCGAGGGCGTATGAAGCTGCTTTTGAGCGTAGTATGAAAGGATAATGGGAAATCTGATAATTGAGTAAAAAGAGATCAAAATAATGCGCTCAGGGGTACTAGCTGGCATGAGAATCGATAATGAATCTGAGGTCTGCACAGCTAAGTATTCAGATTGTAATTCTGATGATGGTTATTGGCATTCAAAGCACAGGTGCTTCAAAATGAGTGCGCAATATGACAATTGTTTGGCGATCATTTACGGTGGCATGGGTTATGAAGACATCATAGTTCGTGGGAAAACGATGTATGGAAGATGTAATTTCGAGATGGACTTCTTAATTCCCGGTGGTCCTTACTCGAGGTCATGAAGAAAACTGCTCGGGAAGGAAGCGGAAAATAAAAGGTTAAGTGAACCAGTGATGAGATAAATGTGTAGTCTTCGCTTAAACGTAGACAGGTTATTTGATAACCTTATATCGATTGGCAGGTTATTCCAAAGAAAGCAATATCTGGAAGCAAATAACAGAGAGCGTTTAAATGTGGAGGATATAGCAGGCAGAGTAATCAGTGGAGAGTTACGTACGTTGTACAGAAGACTGACGGGGGTGAGGGCTAGCATTCGGGGAATAGTTGAACTATTATTGAGGCAAAATGGAGGCAGAAGCTAGCTTTCAGTCGCCAAAACCGTATAAATTTTAGGTAAGTTAGCTGGCACCTATTCGAGTACGAGGTAGATTAAAGTACCGGCAGTAAGAGTTTCCGAGTAAAATGTCTTTAAACCTTTTTAATTTTAGAACGGCTACACTCGGTCATCAAACCAAAACATGGACAGCGATGTCCAAGAATTGGAAGGACAAATATTTCATAAGGTCTTAATGTAATTTCAGGAAGATATAAATTATAAAGATAAAGCTACAAATCTGGGCAGCTTTTTGTCGTAATTATATCGGCATAAGGCGACATATCTAAATTATTAGTGTAGCTTAAACCGAAGTCCTGAATGATGGAACATTCACTCATAGGGGTGCCTTGAAAAAATGACTGGTTGTGGTAGTCCGCCAAGCCCGAAGCACATGCAACGACACTTAGAAGGTGATAATTCCATTTGCCACGTTGAGCTCCACGCCGAAAGAGCATGCAAGTCTGCATGGGTTTCTTATAAGCATCGTTGAGCCGAAGATTTACAGAAGGTTTATTCGCATTTAAGATCGTTCGCATAAATGAAAGACTGAGAGTGTTTAACTGCTGGCGAAATATCATTAATGTAAAGCAAAACCAAAAGAGGACCTACAACTGTTCCTCAAAGGACACCGCATACAATAGGGATCTCAGCTGAAAGTGAGAACTCTACCAAGACCTTTTGTTTACTACTAGTTAGATAAGACGTAATGAAATTGGTTAGGGGACTACGAATTCCTTCAACTTCTAACTTAAATATCAGTCGCCTATGAGGCACTTTATCAAAGGCCTTGATAAGATCAAAATAGATAAAGACGACAAAAAGATGATTATTATGAAGTGATGTTAATAAATTTAGAAAAGACAGCTGACATGTTTCACAAGAGCGACCGGGAAGGAAGCCATAGTCGGAAGAGCTAAGAAGTTGATTGCTTATGCAAAAATCCTTAATTTGTAGGGCAATTATTTTTATAGAGCTTAGCAAGAGAAGGCTTTTTATGAACACCGCGATATATGTGAACATTCGAGCGTAAGCCAGATTTACAGACTGGAATAATAATAGGGGTTTTCCAATTATAAGGAAAGTAAACATTCTCGAGAAAAACTGAAAACACTTTGCTCAGCAAAAAGGAAAAATCCTTTAGTTTTTTAATATGGGAATTTGGGATGTTTTCGGTTCCAAGTGAGTGTGATTGATTAAGTTGGCTTATTTGTTTCTGAATATTTGTTAGGAACGAAATCAATTTTAGTGAGCAACTCATAAGATGTCAGGGGAATCGAAGGGATGGGATTGGTTTCAAGGGTAAAATGTTTGGCAATGAAGAACTTTAACAATTCTGCTTTGTCAAAATCCTCTGTTATGAAATTATTGTTGCAACGAGTAAGGGCGGAATGGCTTTGTGCGATTTAGCGGAAGAACAGAAGTGGAAAACTTGAGCAACAGACCTGGAAGTATTATCATCGTTACTGGATAGAGACTCCCTATGTTAATCTCGCGCTATCCTCATTTTTGAAGCTAATCTTAAATATTTGTGCGATCCCTAAATGGACCGATAAATAACTTGTGGACGGCTCCTTAAGCTGCTTTGACAATTTTTTAAGTAGATTTTGAAGTAAGCGTGGGACCGTGAAAGAAGCAGCATTTGATATAATGGGCTTTTGTGGAATGAACTTGAGTAGGCCTTCTGTTAGGCCCTACAACGTATCGTGGAACAAACTTGGACCATTATTTGAAAAAAAACTTGGCAATTCCAGATTGCTTGTAAAATTCTTTATTATTCTTTGCATGATCAAAGTCAAAATAAGTAATTTTTATTTCTGGCTTTACAGAGAAGGAGACAGGAAAACTACAATGAATTAATATGTGATCGCTTGTTAAAAGGTTTTGATGGAAATTCATAAGCAAAGAATGGATGCAATTAGAAAAAATTAAATCTTAAATATTGTCTTTTCTAGTCACTGAGCTGACTAATTGAGACGTTTCAAAAGTAAATCGTGTTCAACAAGTTCTCAAATTTTGGTGGAGAAGTATTAGCATTTCAGTCTACTTCTGGCAAATTAAAATCTCCTGCGATTATTTTGTCATCAAACGGAGGTTCTGAAACTTTTTCAAAGAGTTCACAGAGCTGGCTTTCATTACCGGAATAACAAGGAGGATTATAGACACAGCCAATTGTAGATTTTTTTCTTGTGCGGGAGGACGAGTGAAATGAAGCCAGTATTTCCGAGAAATTTAAAAATGTTAAGCTCGTAAGGGAAAGTGCGAGGGACGATCTTACGTAAAGAAGACAACCACTGCCACGTTTTTAACGCGGTCTTTTCGATATAAGCTAAAATTATATAAAGAGATCTTTGGGTTTGAATTTAGTGCATGAGCCAAAGATTCTGTGATGCACATAACATCTGGGTCAAACTCAAAAGCTACAGTTCTTATCTTAGTCATCCTTTTTCACGACTGACCTCGCGTTGAGTGAAACTATACTGAGTGTATTTGTATGACGCGGAATATGCTTATTAGTGTTTATAAAAAAGGAAGACTTAGTGGTGGGTAACTAAACTGTATGGAGAAAAGAGTCTACGGAAAGTAAAATTGCTGCGGTTTACAATTTGCTAAGTTGTTACTGTAAGCTAAATTAGGATTATTGTAGAGAAACATATTTCGGTGGTATCCATTGAGAGGAAGGCTATTTTGTGCGTTTGCGAAAATAGGAGAAGGGCTTATATAGGATTTTGAGGAATATTGGAGTAATATGGGTGGGAAAATTAGATTTGAAAATGGAACAAATGGTTTTGGAAAACTGTTCCCATAAGGGGTAGAGTTAATAAATTGGGGAGCCTTAGAAGTTGTTTGGTTGGGATAATTGCTAAGGAAATTTTGGGTATGCACACTAGACGCTAGAGGGTTAGGAGATTTCCCAACTGCTGAGACCGGAGCGAATGGCGTGGAATGGGAACGAGGTGGACTTAACCAAGTTATTTTGACTAAGTCAACAGTAGGAATAACAGGAAAACTACTTTGAAATGGATAAGCAGTTGGTCTTGGCAATTTATATGGAGTCAATGATATTACAGGTGGGCTTACGCATGGTTGAAAGCTACTGCGTTTGAAATTCTTATTCCCGAAAAAAAAAGACGTTAATGGATTCTTTGGAAAAAAAATTGGGAGGTGAAGTTAAGGGGGTTTTTGAACCAGGCGCCAGAGGAGCTTGCTTTACCATCTCAGTGTGGTTTGAATATCGATGACCAGACTTTGGATAATATACTGAGAGGCCGAAGACTAATGCGAGAGAGGAGACACGTTCCTTTGCTCCATTGGTGTAAGATCCCGACAAAGGAAACATTTCGCAACTTCTAGATAACTAGAACTGTGACCTCGTTGTGCAAAGATGGAGTCCACCTCGATTGGTGAATAAAGGTGACTAATAAATGTGGATTTTTGCTAAGTGAGGAGAGGCGTTTGGCTTCCGCTATTTCGTAGTGTAAGTCGCACGACTACAGGAAGTCTATGGCAACGTCAAAAGGTCGGCTGGCTCGGGAAACATTTTTTAAAAGAAAATTATGCTTTCTTGTCTGTTTCTTGTTTCTGTTTCTTGTTTCAGTGGCAACCAAATGGACGAGAGTCCAGAAGCTGGCATTCCTAAGAGGAAATAGCAGAGATGTTACCGTCGAATAAGTTCCCCAGTATAGAGAGAACTGATCCAAACTTTAACATAAAATTATTACAATTTTGTAAAGCAGAGAGATCACGCGGCTTAGCTTTAACAACTGGTTGCATATGCATAGCACTTCTGTGAATACTAGATGCAACCAAGCAATGCTTCTGTTCAATGGCTGAGAGCTTGCTTTCGAGCTAAGATTTTCGTTCTCATTTTTGCTAGGAGGAGGTTTTAATTTGGTCAAACTTAGGAAAAAAATCGGGCAAATGATATTCTGCGACAAATGTTTTTTTTTTCAAAATTTTAAATAAGAACCTTTATATGTATTTGAGAAAACTTCTTAGCATAACAGATCCACCTGACTAATAATGAGACTATATCGGGTGAAAAAGTGGACTCTAAGGGTTCACGCCTGTAGGAGAGGACGAGCACCCCAGGTGTCAGCAGGTGATAGAGTGTTAAAAATGTAAAGTTTTATCCAAAATTCAGGCAATAATTGAAGCTTGGGATGAGAAAATCCTGATGAAATTAGAATTTTCACTCAGCTTTCAAAAACGAGCTGCGCGCCTTAACCTCGAAGAACCATTCTCTACCATCTGCAATAAATGAAACCAGGCCAAATCTATGGCAAGGAGACTTTTGCAAAATGAGAGCTGAGGCATTACGAATAAACTGGGATCTTTATCTTCTCAGGGAACGTCACTGAAAACTGGCATTTATTTCAGGAGTGGTTGTTAAATCTAATAGAATGCCACTGTCCGTCATCAGATCTTAGTATATTCAACTGACCGCAGTGGATAACAAGTGATCTAAAAAGGTAGATTAACAGAAAAAGAGGACTTTGGATGAAATATTGCCGATCCAAAAAAATATAGGCTTGAAAACATACAAAATTCAAAGGAGCAACGTCAAAAGATTCCTATTAAAAAGATGACTGTATTACAAGAGGGATTTGCTCTAGCGAGCAGTTCACAATCCCAAATTGCTCTTCAGCTATTAACGAAAATTTACACGTAACAGGAACATGATTTCTGTCATGAAAAACGATGACGGTTCCGAGATATCAGAAATTAAAAACAAAGCTGAACACTTTTCGCAGTTCTTCACTTGGTTTTCACCAGAGAAGCTGTTATTATTCCATCTAGTTACGAGACTATGCGAGCGCCAATTATTCAGGATATGCTCATTCGAGAAAAGGCGGTCTTTAAAAAACATAAAAAATTGGAAGGCATGTAAATCCCCCGTCCCGGACAAGATTCCAGTTAAACTGCTCCTCGAACTTGCTCGAGAGCTAGCCAACCTGCTATTTTTCTGTGCCAGAAATCGTTCAGTACGGGCATTCTTTCTACAGGCAGGAAAACAGCCAACATTATACCGCTTCACTAAATCGGTAGTCATGTACTTGCTAAAAACTGCAGTCCTGTCAGTCTGACCTTAGTTTGTTGCCATATTATGGAGAGGGTTGACAAAAATAATCAATGATTTATTAAGAAACCCATAAATTCAATACGACTTTCGTAATGGAAGATCGTGTGGTACGAACTTACTTTATACAATACACAGCTGTACAAAAGCACTCGATACAAAAGGCACTGTGCATGTGGCTTAGTTTGATTTCTAGAAGGCAAAATCAACCATGAAATACCATTCATGCAGCCACATTATTGCCCTTTGAAGATATATCAGTTTTAGTCGCCTCCAAGGGGTTTTACTGAATTTTCATCAGAGGTTATTTGGTTCAAGTGGACGCAGCTTTTTATGCGAATAACATGCTGTTTGATACTGTTTTTAACGCAAAGCAACAATTATCCATTTTTTATTTACTTATACCACGGTACTGAGTTTATAATTAAGTGACCCTCCTGATCATAAATATACTGTTTATTTATTTATTAAAGGTACTCGCTAATCTGAGCCTTCTCGTCCAAAAAGCCAAATCAGCTAACCAACTCCCGAATAATAGAGCAGCCAGTAATTAAAAAACGTACGTGGTGCAGGAACAAGCAAAACCCCTTGCATATATGTTAATCACAAATGAGAAGTCGCCAAAACGCCCGTTTGGGTTTTTAGTTATCACAGGTTTCGGAGTAGGATGAATAGATCACATATTATAGACTTGCAACCGAAAACAGGAGAATGTGGCAAAAAACTCTTGGAGAAGTATTGCTTACTCCCCTCTCTAGCAACAGCCTGCTGGCAATATCCGATTAGTATGGCCAACCATGTCTGCATTGGGCCCAGACGTGGCTTTCTGATATAGTCCCAACGAAATTAAACCGGTGATACTGAGCGGAAAACCAATGTGGCACCTATTGTATAGCGCTGCGTCATGAAGTAGACAGACCTCAGCGAGAAAGAACGGATTATCGAGTATTTGCAAGTCAAAAAAATGTTTCAGAAATAAATTTACATGCAATCTTTGAGTCTTCGGGTCCACATTCAAAATCCGGCATTCCTTC
Source organism: Schistocephalus solidus (assembly GCA_017591395.1). Classification (NCBI taxonomy): domain Eukaryota; kingdom Metazoa; phylum Platyhelminthes; class Cestoda; order Diphyllobothriidea; family Diphyllobothriidae; genus Schistocephalus; species Schistocephalus solidus. Next base: position 143,408 of record WEDG01003192.1, read on the forward strand.
CACTGAGCAATGAAGTCTCTTGTGCTGCAAGCACCAGCCCCGACCTAACTCCACCTAAACTCTTCTAGCCCCGTCGGAAATTGATGCTGGACGGGCAATGGTGGGGTTTTTAACACGTTAGCCCCTCTGATTCTGCCACCGAAAAATTCCTTAGAGGAACGCCACTTTTTCGTCGCCTTTCGAGGTCCTTCACGGTATCGATTATCGCGTGTAAAGTGCATTTCCTGCTGTGCACTGCAGGTGAAAACGCACTATAGCACCCAATTCAGATTAATACTTATAATTATCCTTAGCTAGCTCCTATAAATTCAAAAACTCTACTAGTAAAGCAGATGAAAGAAGAAGAAAGAAAGGTCAGAAACTATTTACTTGTGAATAAAAAAATAAAAAATACTAATTGTATTTAATGTCATTTTCTATTTAATTTCAAAAGAAATATAGAGTGAAGATTATGCTTGTAGTAAAAATCTCCTGAGGGAATACACTTACCAGGTGTTTTTTCTAAATTTATGTCATTCAGGAGAAAAAAACTGATGCCCATGGGGTGAGGGCATTTCAGAACGGGTAAGGGTTTGCAAAAGTGCAGTGTATTTCAGTTTCCCTTCCTTTTTCTGGAATCGGGGTCCTGCACCAGGCAAGGATGCGTCCGCAAACGGTTGCTCACTGTCTGTTGAAGCCTTTTGCCCGTTTACTAGCACGCAGAAGGTTAAATAGAAACGAACAATATTCCAGGTCGGGCCTAAAGTATATTTTATAAAGCGGAGTAAGGGAAAGGCACAATATGCAGCACTACTGGGCCAGAAGGTGGAAACCATCGAACTTCATGAAGATTGAAGTCTACTGCAGCCAAGCAATGCTGAAAATTTAAGTCAGCCGCGGCATGAAATGTCTACGAGAGACAAATATTGTAATCGTCATTGCCATTGGGTGGTTTATAAACACTACTAACGAGTAAAGAGTACTTATTAAGTACAATTGATGTATTGTTCCTCATACAAGTTATTTTTCTGCAGAAAATAAGGAAGCTGGAAGAAATGAAATCACCAGGTCCTGATGAAATACCGGTAAAGTTGTTGAAGGAGTTGGTCGTAGAGTTGGCGAAACCCTGTGTTTACTCTTATGAGTCTCTACCGCTGCAAGCAGATTCCCACACGATTGGAAGACTGCGCAGATTTCACCGATACAACCGGGCTTCCGAAAATAACTTTCGGTTGGTAAGCCTCAAATCCATATGTTGCAAGATTATGGAGCGAATCATCGAACACAAACTGATGCAGTTTTAAAAGCGGTATCGTCTTCCTTCTGACGCGCTATACGGATTTCGCAGAGGAAGGTCTTGGTTAACCAATTTACCCTACTGTCTGTAACGATGGACCCGAGCGGTCAATGAAGTAAATGCGGTGCAGGCAGTCTACATAGACTGCACGAAGGCATGTCTCATCAGCGTCTCCTGTACAAACTCAACTGTATGGGAGTCAGCAGCAAGCAAGGAATCTGAACCGGTTCCGACGTTTCAGGCATGCTCATTGAATGTTATCAGCACTATTGATTTCTCCTTAGAACTAATTCGTAAGCAAATAATTCGTCTGAAAAACTCGCACTCTTCGGGAACTGACGGTATTCCAAACTCAGTTATTAAGAGAGTGCCGAGCTTTCCCCGATTGCTTAGCCATGTATTCTCAGTTTATCTTTTAAACGGATTCTTTCCTGACTCATGGAAGACATCTATTATTCTTCCTGTCTTCAAGTCGGGATCTCGTTCGGACGTAAATAATTATCGAGGCGTTCACAAAAACCCCGGCTCTCGCAAAACTTCTTGAAAAAATTATTTTTAATCAAATTCTCGACTTTTGCCAAGAAAAATAAGCTTTTAAGCGACTCACAATATGGTTTTCTACCTGGGAGATCATGCGAAGTGTGTCACTTAGCTTTTTCTTAACCTCGTCACTTCCCTTCGTAACGAGCAACAGTCAGTGGTTGTGATCTACTTTGACCTGAGCAAAGCCTTTGACAAGGTACCGCACAGACGTCTTCTAGTGAAACTGGAAGCCCTCGGCATCCGGCCTCCTCTCCTTGACTTCATTGGTTCCTACTTGTCTAACCGCAGCCAGAAGGTCCTAGTAGGTAATAGCTATTCGACGCCTCAACCGATCACGAGTTGCGTTTTTCAAGGCACCGTTCTAGGTCCCCTTCTCTTCATTCTGTACATTAACGAAATTTCAACTTTACTCACAAATTCACAAAATTTCGTTTACGCTGACGATCTCAATTGCATTTATTAATTTTCTAAAGACACTGCTAATAGTTGCGTTGACAAAATCAACACTGATCTACTAATGCTCTCAAGTTGGAGCTGTACTTGGCAGATGGAATTTTCTCCATCCAAGAGCAGTTTCATGTGTTTTGGCCCCGCCAAGCTTCCTGGACCCCTAGTATTTCAAAATAGTACACTTTTAGAACGATCAACCATAAAAGACTTAGGTCTAAGTTACACGAATAAGTTAGCATTATCGCCTCATGCAGATCGAATTTCTGCAAAGGCTGCACAGATATGTGGTTTTATATCACATAATTTCTTCCTTCCGGAAATAAAGTTAAACCTATACCGCATGTTTGTTCTTCCTATCCTCGAATACTGCTGTCCCCTATTTGGGCTGATGAACGCCTCTGACCGCAGTAAGATTGAAAAAGTTCAGAGGGTTTTTACTCGAAAACTATTTTCTCTTCCTGGATCCAGTTTCTCTTATACGGATAGATGCCAGTTAGCAAACATTAAATTTCTGTGGGTTAGAAGACTCGAAGCTGGTCTCTGCTTCCTGTTTCGCGTTAATTCTAGCCCAAATATCCCACGAATTAACGCTCTCACTCCGGTAAATCGACCCTATGCCACTCGTAATTCCTCCATGTTCATTTCACCACCCCCTTAGCTCCACAACCAACCGGTCTCAGTTTTTTGCCTCCAAATATGCTTTCATATGGAATAATCTACCACTGCAAATTAGGTTGTCGTCTACATTAGCTATTTTCAAAACCAAATTTCGCAAACATTTAACTTCGAAAGATATAAAGTTCTTATTGTCTGTTTCTTTCCCAAACTCGCAACTTTTGGATTTTGAAAAGGGTCCTCCTGGTATTTGAGGCAGATCCCTTGATATTATATGGGTCTCTAATTATATTTTCCATCATCCTCTGCAGAGTCAATCTTTGCATTCACTCTTTCTTCCCCTCCTTTTAAACTAGCATTGCCAACTCTTGACAACCTTGATACTTTCCTTCGAATTTGCAACCCTGACGATAGTCTCCAGGATCTGTTGATGATCGAAGTGGGTTCTGATGGTTTCGCCTCTTTGGTGATGGACTATACAGTCAGCAAGGTCGCATCTCGATGATGATCTCGTGACCTCTACTGTCCCCTCTTCGTTTCGACCATGTTGTCTACGATGAGTTCGTCCTCTCTCACCTCCACTGGTGTTTATAAACAGTAGCTCTGACTGCTATATTACCTCTCACCCGACAAGGAGCGTCCCAAACCCTCATACGCAGTCAGCAACATCACAATACTATCCCATTGCATTTAGCTATTAATCTTTTAGTGAAGCAGTTTTTTTTCTCCTATTTTTTTAAATTGGCGGCTCGCCGAACTCCGCCTCCGATTTAACCTAGAGTTTTTTTTCACTGCTTCTTTTCGAGTTCACCGTATATGCCAACGATTGTTGACTTTTGTTTTATAAATGGCAAATCTTTTTGAATCGGATATGTTTACCATACTACTCATTTCTGCTGTTCATATGGATGCTCACATAGTGCAGCAATTATCCACTTTGTATTTATTTAAACCATGATACTAAGTTTGTAATGATGGGGCCCTCTGGGCCTTAAATATACAATTTATTTATTTATTTATTTTGAAGTGGATCGGAAACTTCTTGATTTGGTGATCTCAGATTCTTCGGCATGGTGATCAACAATCGGTGGAGGTGGCGGTTGAGAATGGGGTTAAGAATTTAGAATTTAGAATTTATATTTGGCTAGCACCGGTAAGGCACTGTCTAATCAGTGCTCCGTTCTTGGCCCTATCTTCTTCCTTATACATATTGATGATTTCGTAATTGGGGTGGACTGTGACATTGCCATGTTTGCTGACGAGATAAAACCCCGGAAGGTCATCCACAACGAAGTTGAGGAAGAAATATACAGGCAAACTTGCATCGACTCAACGAACGGTCGAGCCACTGGCACCTCTCTTTCCATGTTATGCAATGCAATATTTTTCGAATCGTCAGAACCAGCACCATGCACTTGAGGATGTACTGTCTGAATCAAACACCGCCATTAGCGGTTGGGGCTAAGAATTATCTAGGAGTTTGGATCACGCCCTCACTTAATTCATCGTTTTATAGCTCAAAAGTAGCGAAATCCACAGTATCGACTTGCACCTAATTAAGTGCGCGTTTGCGAAATTCGACGGTTCACTTTAATACCGTCTTCAGCATGTTCGTGCGACCACAATTGGCATTTGCCATTCAAGCCTGGAGACCGTGGGTATCAAAGATCACAGAACCTTAAAAATGTCCGACGAACTGCAAAGCAGCTCATTCGAGGTCAGGGCTACATGCCTTACAAGACACCATTTTCCAATCTTCCTCGGTTTCCTTTGGACTGCAGACAGCTACGCGACGACCTAATAAAAGCGTTTCGCCATATGTGGGGTCAGGTTTGTTGCCTCGCATTCGGTGACTTTTTGAGCCGCCCATTACCACTACTTTGATAGAACGTGGGACTGCAGCAAGATTGGAATCAAAATGGTTTTTCTTTTCCAACAGAGTGATGAATGCCTGGAATACTCTGTCAGCGGACATCATCATTTTCTCATCATTTGACACTTTTAAGTTAAAGTTTTACCAGTACAGCCATATGATAGCAGAAACAAACACATTTTCCCCGTGCCATCACCACTCACAAAGTTACATGTTATAGAACATACTACTCTCTGTTGTTACGTACATTATTTTATAATTGTTTCCTCAGATACCCCGGAGAGTAACGTGGAAAAAACCCTTTATACAACGTTCATTAGGTGTTTTTGTTTTTTAATTTGCTATTTTATTGTGACAAAGAGGGGGTTCAAAAACTTCGGCTATCTCTCCCTTAATAAAACTGAACTAAACTTTTTAAAGCCATTCGAAGCTAGCGTCCCTCTTCAACCGCGTAAACTGCGAAAGAACTGAGGGCAGAAACACAAGTGCTCGCCTAACATCGACACAACTTCCTTCATCTCGAATATAATTATTACTTAGAAGAGAGAGTTCAGAGTCGACTACAGAAGGTGTTGCCCATGCTTCAGTTACTATAACAATATCTGAAAAGTGGATGAAGAACATCTTCTGAAGCAGGGACTTCTTATTGAGCAAGGATCTGGCATTCAGAATGAACTATTTAATGGGAAAGCTGGTAGTTTTCGAGAGAGAGCAGCTAAGTCGTCCAGTGTTTGATGGACCACTGAACATATGGAATGAGTACTCCTGTCCGGTTCGGAAAAAAGTATGTTGTATAACGAGCGTCCCATGCGGGTAAAGAGGAGTAAGATTAGGAGGGTGAAAGGACGGAGAGAGAACCTGATCACTTCTGCTAGCTATCGGAGTCTGTCAGGAAACTAATGGGTAGTATACTGCAGCGTTTTCCGTTCGAGGTGACACAAGGGGCCGGGTGAGTCTACTAATACAGTATGACCGTTTTTATTAGGAGTCCACTGGGAAAACGACCATGGAAGGAATGTGTTGTGGGGTGGGGACGCACTGTTGCGAAGGGAACGGGAGATTCATTGCTAGATGAGAATGGTGGTATATTCGGTTTAGCAGTCTGAATATAGTGTCAAGAGGATAGATAGGAATGCGAATTAGTTGGTTTTGTGGTGTTTTTATGTGTAGCAAGCAATCGTAAAAGGATATTTGTCGTACACGAGTTTGACTTCTTCGATATTTGAGTGATTGAGATGGTAGTCGGAGTTACCTTATAGCTTAAAATCTGCTTTGGTTTACTGGGAGCTACTGCTGTACTTGGTATGAGTGTGTGTAAAAGAACGTATTGTTGTCTTGAGATGTCGTAAAATCAACCATGGTAGGTTTTGCAGAGAGTTAACTAAAGGTTGGAACGGTGAGACCTTAGATGATATTGGATGCGACTGGTCCAACATGAAACAGGGGTAGTAATTTCTGTGTTGCCTGTTGACACTTTCGAATTTTTCAGTATCCTTTGCATTGGGGTGAGGTCAGGAGAAACTGAGCAATGCCATTTTTGACAGAATTATCTAATATTCTGCTTTCCTAATAGTATGGAGCGACTTCTACCAAGGAAAAGAGGGTGACTTATATTGAGGCATTAAGACTGAGCGAACGCAGTCGGTTAGCGTGCGCGACTCTGAATTCCAAGCCGGAGCTTTGCAGAAACAGATGCATTCCTCAGTTCTGGAGCTAGTTACGCCAGGGTTTTAATAAATAAAAATAATTCTATATTTAAGACTCAGAGGGCCCCATCATTACAAATTTAGTACTGTGTAAGAAATAAATGCAAACTGGGTTATTGCTGCTCTGTGAAAACAATCATATGAACAGCAGAAATGAGTATTATGGTGGGCACATCCGATTCACAACGATTCGACATTTTTAAAACAATTAGTCGATAATCTTTTGAATATATGCAGAATAAGAAAAGAAGCAGTGAAAAAATCTCCTACGGCTAAATCGGGGGCAGGGTTCAGCGAGCCCTCATTTTAAAAAAAGATAGGAGAAAAAAGCTGCTTCCCTAAGGAATCGTTAAACAATTTGCTTTAAAACTAATTCGCAAAACTAAGTTTTTTTATCTCTGCCTGTTAGTAGTATATTTTTTGAGTTTTTACCATAATGTATGTTCTTCTGAATTCGAATGCGCAACAAGCCCGACGCCTAGGCTTTGATCAAGCTTGAGGAAACGACTAGTAGTGGTTGTTTCATAAAGCTAGATCAAATGTACTAAACATTATATTATTAAATACAAATATGACAATTATAGGACAGCATTGAAAGTTTCTTACCGTTGAACTTTTCTTGCTCTTAATCCAGTTCCACCTTTTTAGCGATCAGTTCAACTAAGTCTAATTCGTCGGCAGACCTCACATCGGAATCGACTGCGCTTGCATTTGATTGGAAGTGTCTACGCCTTCGAATCGACCGTAGACGTTTCTACCTCTGTCGAATAAATACTCTCGAACGTCCACAGCAGACTATTATTGACCCTTAAAATTATTATCCAGATACATTCATGCCCATTCTGTATAGCTGTTTTATTTTCAAATTTTGCTATTTCTAAACCTTGGAAGGCAGGGTTTTTTTACTTATAACGAACTCCTCATTTCCAACAGGGATATTTAAGCGCAGAACCAAAACAAAGCTAAAGTGGTATCTGAAAATTGGAATTTTTGTTGGTTTTTTTCAAGTGTTTTAATGATTTGACGGTGCCCAAGAAGTGTCCAATGAATAAACCTATTTATTGCTAGAGCTTATAGGATTTTTACGATGCAATGAGCTACGACTGTGATGTTAATGACAACGTATGAGGGTTCGGAAGGCCCTTGTCGTGGGAGAGATCATATAACAACTAGAGCTACAGCTTACATCCATAAAAAATGAGACAGGAGGAGCTCATCGTAGCCAACAGGGTCAAAAGGAAGAGTGTACAGTAGAGGTCACGATATCATTACCGAAATGCGACCTTGCTGATTGCATCGTTCACCGATAGGATGGCAGAAACATCGGAACCCGCCACGATCATCAACAGACTGTGGAGATAGTCGTCAGGGTTGCAACAACGGAGGAGCGAATAAAGGTTGTCAACAGTTGGCAATGATGGTTGAAAAGTGGAGGGGACAAAGAAGCGGCTGCGAAGATTGACTCTGCAGAGGATAATATAAACATATTTAGAAACCAATGTTTTATCAGTGGAAACGCCTCAAATACCAGGAGGACCTTTTTCAAAATCCAGTAGTTGCGAGTTTGGGAAGGAAGCAGACGATAGGGACTTTATATCTTCCGAAGTTAAATGTTGACGTAAATTGGTTTTGAAAACCGCTAATTTAGACGAAAACCTAATTTTGAGTGGAAGATTATTCCATATGAAAGCATATTTGGTGGCAAAAAACGAGAACGGCTAGTTGTTGAGCTTAGGGGTGGTTAGATGATCATGCAGGAATTACGAGTGGCATAAGGTTGATCTACCGGAGTAAGAGCGTTAATTCGTGGGCGATTTGGGCTAGAGTTAACACGAAACTGGAAGCAGAGACCGGCTTTGAGTCTTCTAGCCCACAGAAATTTACCGTTCACTAACTGCCATCTGTTCGTATAAGAGATGAGGGACCCAGAAATAAAAAAGTCTTCCAGTAAAAACTCTCTATAGCTTATCAATCTTATTGCGGTCAGAGGCGTTCGTCAGACCAAAGAAAGGGACAGCAGTATTCTAGAATAGGAAAAACAAGCATGTGATATAGTTTTAACATCATATCCGGAAAGATAAAATATGCGATGTTAAACCACATATCTCTGCAGCCTTTTTAAAATTCAGCACTAATTTTACCTCCTCCTGCATCCTTCACATCTAAGCCCTCTCTATTCTTCGCTTCTAGATATAGCTTTCTTTGAAATAACTTATCAATTGAAATTACGTCGATAACTAGTCTACCTGCATTCAAGCGAAGACTGCACATTTATCTTAACACTGATTCTATTAACCTTTTATTTCGCTCATCTTTTCCGTGCAACTTTCTCCATGACAAAGAGAAAGGACCAACAGGAATTTAAGAGACCTCCTTGAAACTATTTTTCTCTACCTCTAGTACCCCAGGAACCAGGATTTCTCCTTTTACCACCATTCATTCAAACGATGGAATTCATTTGAACGCACACAGTCTAAAATGTTTCCGTTTCGTTAAATACTTACCATCATCAGCATTCAATTCTGGATCCTGAGATCCTGAGGCCTCACGTCCACTGATGCGTTTTAGCGAGATTTTGTTTCATGTGCCTAAGTGATTAAGAACGAACCATTTCGACGTTTCATTATTTCATTCGGAAATGCTACTGCAGTATTAGTCTACTCTATCCCCTTACATTATTTTCCTTAGCAGTTTTTTTTCTTCTACCCTCTTTTCGAAAATGGTGGCTTATTAAACTCTTCCTCAATTTTCAAGGTATGCATTTATTTCCCTGCCTATTTTCTAGTTCACAATTAAGTTCAAAACATCGCTTACTATTGCCCTAACAGGACAACGTCTGCCTACATTATTACATCTTTGTGTATTTTATCTGCACACACTGTCATTATTTTATTTCGGTACTAATGTTTGTTTCGACAGTGCCTTCGCAGCACTAACCAAATATAAATTCTAAATTCCATCTGCATGAGGCGATAATTCTAGCTTATTCGTGTAACTTAAACATAAGTCTTGTTGGATAAATTCCTCGGAGTTACTAGCCATATTTCCATGTAAGAGGATATCTATCATTTCTTCGGACGATCTGTTATTGCAGGCCGAGTTGTTGGCTTGAGTGATCAGAGGATCAATCGTTTAAAAGGTGTACTAAAGGAATTTAAGAATTTAAAATATCTGGAGAAGGCTGTAAAGTCTTGCAAGCGCCAGATATATCTGCTGGTAGGATTCGAATACTCAAATAGGTAGGAGAGGCTGCATTATTGCATCTTTTTACAAGTCTGTGCTTAAGGTGAGGCACAACGAAATCCCAAGAGTACGAATTAAAATGAATTCAAAGATGTATGTGGAAACGTCAGACATGAGGTTGTGACGAACTGTTGCATCATTGCAGGAGGGAAAGGCATGCCAATCCAATGGTTCAATATAGCTATTTATTACTTCTTTTTTTATGAAATCGTAACATAGACACGTCCGACCTGTGCTCGTCCTTTTAGAAAAGACCAGTGGTAGAAAACAATGAATTAATACCCAGTCGCTCTCAGAGAGTTGCGTTTTGAAATCAGCGAAAATATGCGCAATGCCATTGGTAAAGATCAGATCCACAATGTTATTATCTCTTGTTGGAGAGCGCACAAGCTTAGTCTAGTTAGAAAAACTGATAGTATTTTGGAAAGGCTGAAATCTAGGTTGACAAATATTCGAACGCCAATCTTTTTTATGGAAATAAAAATCCCGAAAGATTTTTTTTCAATATCGAAGGCAGATTTCTAAACTAATTTAAAGTTTTTATTATCACTGGCTAAAGAGTATGGAGGATTGTAGATAGAGCCGAGGATAGCCTTTTTGTGGCGAGGGAATAATGGATGTGAAACAGAAGATTCCAGAGAATGAAGGGACATTCACCTCGTAGGCAAAGTGCTTTAATTAAAATCTGACATGAAGAAGAGAACCACTCCCACGCCTATTAATGCGGTTTTGGTAATAGAAGTCAGTCATCTATAAAAATTACGTAGTCAGGACTTAGGGGATGCATCCAGGATTCGGTTTCGCATATGATATCAGGCGGAATTTCGACAGCGATGGCTTTGATTTGAGCCGTCTTGTTTTTACCAGATCTGGTGTTCAATAATATTATATTTAATGTGTTATAAACAGAATGACTATTGTCAATTTCGTTTAGAAAAACATTTGGAGGTAGATGAGTAGGCTGGGGGTTATTTTTAACTGAATAGTAATTGCCAACGGTCCTGAACTATTGGCATGTGGATATTCTGCAGCAAAAGGCTGAAAGGCAGCTCTAAAAGATGTATGGATCTAGCTTTCAGCTATTTGAATACTAGGAGAGTTGAACCATGGATAAGCTTGTTGGTAGTTAAATCGAAAAAAGGGGAGACTGTTGTGGGGAGTGCAAGCAGCTGTAAGAATTAGGTGCTGGGAATCAGGGTCTACTATGAAGGGAAAAATATTTGATGTGACTCACGTGAGAACTATTGGCTTTAAGTGATGAGGAGCCTGGATTACATGGGAAAGCAAATGACTGAGGAAGATTCACGTAGGGACCAGTGGCAGGATAAATAATAGGAAGTTCGTTGGTACCCAGTAGGTAGAACAAGCAATTATTCGGGGGATAATTGAACTTACGGGGTTTATAGAAGAGTTCAGTTGTAAAGGCTTAGTAAGGCTGAGATAAGGCAGCATACCATTTAACGGAACTATGCTACATTTCTTTTTGGTCACATTCAGATTCACGTCGTTCGGATAGCATGCCTGATGTGATCCAAATTGAAAACTTTGAGGACTTTGCTGATATGGGGAAGTTTTTGGGCTAGCTGATGTAGACTGATTCACGCACATTCTAGAGAGAGCAACCAGTAGACTTAGAAACGAAAATTTGGGATTTTGATAAGGTGAAGGCAGACAAAGGCAGTAATTTGATTAAGAAGGAGTAGATTTAGAATCAAGGGAGAGTAATGAGGCAGATTTCACAAGGGCAGGAGCGACTGACTCTTTAAGGTTAATTGTCTAAGAAGTGGATGGAGGAGGGTTTGACTGAGAATTCGACTGTTTATTTGAGAAGGGGGACCCAATTTTTTGCTCCTTGGGGGTGGGATCATAGCAGTGGAAAAATTTCGCGTCCTTTACATATTTAGAAACACGGTCTCGGAGGGCAAAAATTGAATCAATCTCGATTTGGAAAAACAGGTTAACCGAAATTGGTGGAGTTTTGCTGCATGACGATAGGCTTTTGGCATCCACTTTTTATTGAATACGCACAAGTAGAGGAAATCAACCGCAACATCAATTAAGCGTGCGGATCTATGCACATTTTAAAATAAGAAATTATGTGTTCTTTTTGCCTTTCACAAGATTCATTGATAACTAAATGAACAAGTGAGCGTAGACGTTTACACTCTTCAGAATGAACATCGCTGATGTTCCCATCGAAAGTAATTTTCTCAGAATTGAGAGCATGGTGCCTAATTTCAGCATAAGGTCGGAACAATTGTAAAACGTAGGCATTTCAGGCTGCCTAGCATTAACAAGGTGTGACAAAGGGCTATTAATGATTGTAGCCTCGAGTTACTTAAGCCGCGTGGATGCACAGGGGCTGAGAGCTTTCGATGAACCAATGCTTTCGCTTGCATCTTAGTTCAAAGTAGAATGTAGTTGCTTAATAAAAGCTCCTAATAGATCTGATGACACACGTTCAACGAAAATATATGAGTGAAAATCGTACACCGTTAAAGACTGCTAGTTTGGGTAAAATCAGACTTGCACAATGCCATGAGTAATTAGCAGGCAAACCAAGCGAAACGCGAAGTGGGAATGGCAACCGATTATTCTAAAAAGAATAGGTCTGTTTCTATATAAATATCTCCAAAAATAGGCACCAAAAATCGTCTGGTCTCTTAATAAAAATCTTTTTCATATTATATTTTTTCACTTATTTTCAAAAGTTCTATGCGCGGCATCACCAATAATTAATGTCAGAATGACTGTCGACGCCAACTTTATCCAAGGCCCAAATGGACATAGCTCACACTGAAAAGGGCGTGCTGCTGCAAGTTTGTGAATAACCTACCAGTAGAAACTTCCGGCTGGCATTTCCAGTTCCGGTGAGGGTCTCGTTACATACGATGCAGGGTAAACAGAAGGATCTACTCATACTTGTTCGTGGCATAATACACCCGTTTTACACTCAAAATGCAGTAATAGTCTGTGCTCCGGTTGACTCCATAATATTTAAGGTTCGATAGTGTCCTTCGGTTCTTGGGCAAAGCCTAAAGAACTGTGATTTGAACTGTGCTCATCTCTTTAACTATGTCCGCGTTTTCTACGCTCATTACTTGTTAAGACACCTACCGACAGGAATTTCTGGGCTCAATGTTGGCCTTTGCCGTGCTGGCGATTGATCTGAAACCATGGATGATGTTGATAAACGCGCTTACTTTGATTCCTCAGTAACTATGAATATAATAATAGGTTTATTGATTTGGCACTGCTTGGGAGCCGTAAAATCCTTAGAATACAGGAAAAAACCTAAAACAAACTCCTCTTTTCGTTAACCACTTTTGCTTTGGTTTGTTTGTTTGCTTAAAAAGCAGTGTTCGAAATGAAGAGTTTGTTTTTAGTAAAAAAACCTGTTTTGCAATGTTTATAAATAGCAAAATTTGAAGTTAAAACAGCTTTACAGAATGGGGGATGAATGTATCAGGTTAGAATGGTTAGAGTCAAGACTAGTCTCTTATTGACGTTCGAGAGTATTCATTCGACAGAGGTAGAAACGTCTGCGGTCGATTCGAAGGGATAAGTACTTCCAATCAGATGCGAGCGCAGTCGATTCCGGTGTGTGGTCTGCCGAATAATTAGACTTAGTTGACTGATTGCTAAAAGGTGAAAAAGATTAGGAGCAGGAAGAGTTCAACGGTAAGAAACTTTCAATGCAGTCCTACAGTCTTCTATATTTGTATTATAAAAACATAGTGCTGAATTATGTTTGATCTAGCTGTATGAAACAGCTAGTACCATTCGTTTCATAAAAACTATATCAAAAACCTAGGCGTGTGGCTCGTTTCGCATTCGAATTACGTAGAGCATAAATGTTCCAAAAAAGTAATGAAATTTACTACTAACAGACTGATATAAAAATAATAAGTTTTGCAAAGTTAGTTTTAAAAGCAAATTGCTAAACAATCATAAAAATTATATATCAAAAATAAAGGACGCTATCCAAAAACATTTTAAAAATGTAAAATTATCATAAATTTTTTTAATAAGTTTTAAAAATTAAAAAGCTGCTTTTTAGGTAATGGGTATATAAATCATTAAATTGAGAGCCCTTGCGCATAGCCAGAGGATAGGTATTTATGAGTCATTTGTAGGTCACTAACTTCCATCTATAGCTTGCCCATAACCGGATGGTGTACCACATAACCAGATGATTAAATTCTTCATATCTATGTGCATTGCAGGTCGTCGTAATATGCTCATAAAAGGACGTCAAATAGCTACTCGTGGGAGCTTCTGGTCTGAAATGGCTATCGCCGCAAAGTACGTTTGGACTTGCTTGACGTCTAGATGCTCGTACGGCAGCTCATCGGGAGGACTCAGAATTGAAATATGCCCTCATGTAGCTGTTCAATGTGTTTGTATATACTACTCTGGTGAGCAATACGTAACCGAACGAAGTAATACCGAA
>WEDG01003194.1:0-14242 GCA_017591395.1 Schistocephalus solidus
GTGGCTCAATGGTAGAAAGCGTTTGACTCAAATGCCAAAGGTCGCGGGTTCGAATCCCAGGTGTTCCACACTTGGGATTGGGTATGACTGGCTGATGACGGCTAATAAGCCAGAAATGGCCATTCCGGTCTCCCTTGTCTTTGTCGGTTCCACTTTATCAACATATGCTACATGTCGCTATGCGACTGCCTGTGAGTACTCTAGTCTGAGTTCCAGGGCACAACGGAACATAAATGTTCCTTAAGCAGATCGGTGAGCCACACACTATCATCATATTCCCGATCGCAACCGACAAAGCAACGAGCCCGTGGCTCAATGGTAGAGCGTTTGACTCAAATGCCAAAGGTCGCGGGTTCGAATCCCAGGTGTTCCACACTTGGGATTGGGTATGACTGGCTGATGACGGCTAATAAGCCAGAAATGGCCATTCCGGTCTCCATTGTCTTTGTCGGTTCCACTTTATCAATATATTATATATATATATATATATATATATATATATATATATATAAACCGTCAATGTGTGTGCGGCGGTCAGACGGTTTAAAGCTGGCTGACCATTGGGGTGACAAATTGTCACAGATGACTGACCGCACCAATAAAATGGATCATGAATTCAAATTATCGGCTGCAATGATGACCATCATAATCTTACGATGTCCACCGTATGCTCCACACCATGGTGATGCAGGGACGGTGACGCACCCGCAAATTAGTTTTGTGTGATAATAGCCTTGCACTGCATCCACCACACTCACTCTTCCATTTTCACCTGTGCCTGTTGCCCATACAGAGTTAAGAAGACTAGAGGTGGGGTCGGGTGCAGATACATCATCTCCAACTGAGTGCGAGAGCGGGTTAAGGCATGAGGCTGCACCTACGCATGCCCATGTTGGGAACGCTCAGCCGACACCCCCACCCCCTCATATTCGTCATTTGTTATGGGACCACATCCTAAATTACGCCTGCCGTTCCCTGGGTTGCCCCCCGTGCTTGTTCAGTGCGTCTATCAATCGGCCCATTTAGGGGACAGAAGGATTACACATACAGGAAATAAGACAAGCCTAAATCTCCAATGAAAAGTGCTTAACCAACAAAACTAATTCCAATCAACGAGAATTGAGAGCAACTGATCAACAATTTGTCTTTGACTTGTGCAGTTCACGCACCAGTTGTTGCTTGTGCACGTGATCGGCAGGACTGCATGATCTGCCGCCCGTCCGTAACACGGGCAGTACTTGATTTGAAAACTGTTTTGGCCACGCTCCAGACTGCCCAACCTTGACCTCATTAAAAGCCAAGCCCATCTCGTTAACAGGTACTATTTTTGTGGTATTTTCGGCGAAATTTACGCCGACATTAAGACACATTTAGACCAGGTGGTGTGAGCGAAGACGTTTTTCACACACAGCAGAGTCATGGCTTACGGTGCCATAAGAACACTTTGAAAGTAGGAAACATCTTGGCTGGCAGCATACTATAATTTTGCTTGAGATATTGGATGATGGCATCGTCAGATTTTCAGGAGCCTCGCGATTCCACTGATGTTCGCTTCTGCGGCAACTTTACATTTCTGTTTTGTGGTATTTATTTCTTCTGGAATGTCATCAGAACCGTGAGTTGGAAAAATTTCTGATGGTTTGCGCTCAAAGCAACTTTCTGTGCAGGTGCCCTCCGAGGATGGATTTCTTGTAACTTAGGAGGGATTACTATAAATTATGCTCTTAATGCATCATAGGTTGCAGAAAGGCCTCTGGAGCCGAATTCCATACAATGTAAAAAAGGTGTGACTGAAATATGCGGGTGAAGTTGAGTTTTCGCCATTTTGACACGCCAAATGGGTATCTGCATCCTTAGTGAGGTCAAAAGTCAAAGATGTCCCAGTTGTTACCTCCTTTTGTTCGGCTACTATGCCTTCATCTGTCTCACCGCTGGCAAAGTGCCACCCTTCAGCAGTCCTCCATGTACGTTCAGCGCAGCTTTCACCACCAATGCATGTTCAAACACATGGTCATAGAATACCTCTCTAGTGAATTTGGAGCTAACGAAAGAATTAAACACCTGTACGGCCGACAGATTACTTCCGTATTTAACGATGACTTCCAAGTCAGAAGTCACCATCAAAAAACGAACAGCAGGTTTTATAGGCCCGTGTAGCAGAGCTATCGCCTCTCTACTTGGAAAGGATCCTGACGGATTTGCGCATGAAAACGTACAATCAGAGCCGCAGAGAAAATGGCAAAGTTTTGACATCGATTAAATGTTCAGGCCCTAGAATGTGGATAAAAAGTGACACACAATAGCGGATCTTCCTTGTCTCGTCGACTCGACCCGTACTGTCTGGAGATCTCGCCACCTATGCGTGGCAAAACAACCTTCAAAGCCACGTGCACACGTCTTGACGACATTATTTTGGCCTGTTCACCCCTCAACCTATGAAATTCCCCCATGCCATATACATAATTGTGTCCTCGAGATAGGATTAGGAACGTCCCACCCAATTACCATCGGTGGTCTTACGATAAATTTCAGGATAGACAGATATTCACGCGTATTACTTTCCCTCCCCACTAAACCTACCATAAAATTTCACTCTAACCTTAGGCTTAACCCTAACCTTACCCCTTAATTTAAAGCCTACAGCTAACGTGAATCCAAACCTTAACTCTTAATAGACCTGGCCATATCGTTAACCCTGACCTTAAACCCAACCCTTAACTTAACTCTAATCCTCACCTTAATCCTAAGCCTAACTGCTCCGGAATTACGCGTAAAGGCAGATGTATTGCAGCCGGTTTCTGATCTCATTTCATGTTTAGGTGGCCATAAAAGTCATCCATACCCTGATCCCGGGCAAAAGGACAGAAGCATTCATCACCACCTCACTTTATACCTCCATACCGCAAATGTCCGTTTCGGGAGCGATAAACAGCCTTTTACGTTCATAGCTCTTAATCGCATGAAACTCCTTGAGCATGGCCTCGGGACCTATCCACCTCCAACAAGTTCAGATCAAAGGCACGCCACCAGGTCCGCGGTCAGCGCACTGAACTTACGCTTCCTTTCTAGCTACAGAAACGCACATACTGTGGTTGTACTAGCTCAAAGATTAAGCACTCTACGTTGAGGATATCTTTATCCTCACCAAGTGAGATAAAATCGAGTAAATCGATGTCCGCATCCACCGTATCCTCCTCGAGAGAAACTTAGCAATTTGGATGATAAGGAACGAACAACTCAGTCCTTAGATGATCTCTTCAACATAGTGGCCAACGGGCAACAACGGTCTAAATAAAGCAAATGAGCACAATGCAGATCCTACATCACCCGTTGCCAGAAGAAGGAGTAGTGTACGGACACTATAGCGACGCGACATATCAGAAGTCAAGAGGAGCTATTCAAGTAGGGGAGAGGCGCTGGCGACACTTAAGAGCCACAGGGGAGGAAGCCAGCCCTTCCACCTAGAGACAAAATAGTCCATGCGCGAATGCAATCAAAAGCCGTCGTTAGACTTTCGAGTCTCTCGGTGTTAAAATGTTCCAGAAGTCGGGTTCAACGCTTCACCGATTGATCCAAGTTTCAAATAGTTTACAATGTAGCTATGTAGAATGCAACTACCTAAGCGAAACTAAACGGCAGTTGTTGATGAGGGTGAATGAGCCAAAGTTCGCTGTGCGGAAGTTGGAGCAGACCTCAGGGATGGCAGCTTACCCTGAACTAGCGTGGTCGGGATCGCGGGCGGGTGATGATCACACGACAGCTCGACCGTCGATTTCGATGAGGTCCACCGTATGCTCCATGGGAAAGTGGAGCAGGGACGGTGAATTGCGCGTGATTTAGTTTAAAGTGATATTAGACTTGCGCTGCATCTACCGCACTCTCTCCTCCTCCCCCACCTGAGCCCGGTGTCAAGACAGAGTCAAGTAGACCGGAGATGGGAGGGCGCTGGTGGCTGGCGCGGTCGGAGCTGCCCCTGGGCGTGCCACCACACCTGGCTCGGATCCCACGGAGTGGGAGTGCCATAAAGGCCACATTAAGAAGGAGCTATTGCAACCTGACTCTCAGTCCGCCAGTCAGCCACTCCACACAAAACACACATTGGACTGACTACGCGGTCCGAGTTATCCCGTCAGTTGGCATCCTTCCAAGCCACGGCTTTTAGCGCACCGTTATAGTTTCAAGCGCGTCAGATTGTTTATAGTGAGGAAAATACGCTGAGCTCTCGACTTCACTCTCTCCCCCCACCCCCACAATCAGACCACTGTCCGAGCCGGTCAGTTGTCTGATGCGGAAGCGGGCGCAGCTGCTGGTGACCTCGTCTACGTGTACTACGTACACGACCTGGCCCCCCAAACACAAGCACCAGGATTTCACACAAGAGGGGGTTGAACGGCTTACAGCTCACATGTGTTAGATAGCCAGAGGTCACGTGAAGAAGGAGCCATCGCAGCCTGACTCTCAGACCACCAGTCAGCCGCTCCACACAACACACATTGGACTAACTGCGAGGTCTGAGTGTAATTGTCAGTTGGCAACCTTCCAACCGCGGCGGTTAACGTTACCGCACACTCTTCTCCTCCCCCACCTGAGCCCGGTCTCACGACGCAGGCAAGAAGACCGAAGATGAGAGAGGTCGCAGGTGGCTGGCGCGGCCGGAGCCGCCCCTGGGCGTACCACCACACCTGGCTCGGATCCCACAGAGTGGAAGTGTCATAAAGACCACATTGAGAAGGAGCCATTGCAGCCTGACTCTCAGTCCGCCCGTCAGCCCCTCCACTCAAAACACACATTGGGCTGACCACGCGGTCCGAGTTATCCCGTCAGTTGGCAACCTTCCAAGCCACGGCTTTTAGCGCACCGTGATAGTTTTAAGCGCGTCAGATTGTTTATAGTGAGGAACATTCGCTGAGCTGTTGACCTCACTTTCTCCCCAACCCCCACCATCAGACACTGTCCGAGCCGGTCAGTTGCCTGATGTGGGAGTGGGCGCATTGGCTGACGGATCGGCGTACCCGTCTTCGCGCGTCACAGCACGACCTGACCCCCATAACGCACACACCAGGATTCACAAACTCAGGGGATATGGAGGAGCCATCGCCGTCTGACTCCCAGTCCACTGGTCAGCCACTCGACACAAAGCATATACACTGAGCCAACGGCGTGGTCTGGTGGAAGCGTCAGATTGGCAGACTTCCCAGCCACGGTTTCTAGGAAACCGTGATTTACTTTGGTAAATGGTGATTGTGAGGGTGTTGTCGATGCATTGGTGTAGGTAGTGTGCGTTGATGTAGCTTAGCCTCCGGTGGTTTACCGGAGGTTGTCGTGGAGGCGCATGTGTCCTAATAGGCCCACGCGGTGTGTAAATGTGCGGGAGCAGTGAGGGCATTGAAGGCGAGCACGTCGACTGTATGTCGGAGCCCCAGACACTGGTTCACCAGCCTCCATGCGATGGATTCGCAGGTGACCGACCAGGCCGATGCGTGAGTTGAAGTTGCGGGCGCAGTGGGCAGGAAAAATCGGTAGAGGCTGGGGGGATGTCATTCATGTTAGTGGGGGTGACAGGGGCGCTAAGAATGGCAGGAGCGGAGGGTGTGCATGGTGTATCGGTGTTTTTGGCATTGTGGTGAATTCCGCTGTCATGGATGCGCATGTGACCGAATAGGCCCATGCGATGAGTGAATGCGCGAGGACAGTGAGGGCAGTGGAGGCGATGATCTCTGCTGTGTGATGGTGCTCCAGGCACTGGCTCACCGGTCTCTGTACGATGTATTCGCAAGTGACCGACCAGGCCGATGCGTGAGGCGAGGTGTCGATCTCGCCTCCGGACGAGAACATAGTCCAGCAGATGCCAGCGCCGCGACCGAGGGTGCATCCACGTGGCCTTCTCCCGCGTCGGAAGGCGGAAGAAGGTGTTGGTCAGCAGGAGACGGTGTTCCGCACACGTGCGCAGAAGAAGGAGGCCGTTATCGTTACAGCTACCGAGACCGTGGGCACCCAGCACTCCCTGCCAGGCAGCGTGGTCCGTCCCGACACAGGCACTGGAGTCACCAAGGACAATTAACTTGTCCTCTTTCGGCACAGTCGCCAGCAAGGCGTGCAGGTCCTCGTAAAATTTGTCCTTCGCCGCATCAGAGCTCGTCATTGGGGGAGCGTAGGTGCTAATGATGGTGGCGAATTGGTCTCCCCGAAGAGGCAGGCGGAGGCTCATCAGGCGATCATTGATACCCTGCGGCAGACAGGGCCGACGTCCAACGATATCGTTACGGATGGCAAAGGCAACCCCAGCGTCGCGTCACTCTGCCTTTGGTCGGCCGCTCCAGAAGAAAGTGTAGCCGGCCCCCACCTCCTCCAGTTGACCCTGCTCAGAGAATCGGGTCTCACTGAGAGCAGCAATGTCCACCTTGTAGCGCGCCAGTTCCCGAGCGACTAGCGCCGTCCTCCGTTTCGGCCGCTTGCTCCTAGGATTCTCTAAAAGGGAACGAACATTCCAGGCTGCTAGTGTGAGTGGACTCACCCGAGCAGCCTGGAGAGTATGGCGAGGGGGATGGGGACGGCGGTATTGTTGTTTGTTTGAGTTTTACGACCGCGTAGTTTGCGATCTGCGAGCCGCGGCCGGCTGCAGAAGACGTGAGACCCAGCATTTTTTAGGGTACGTTTTCTAGCCCAGTCCTCCGCGAGGAGGCAAGCAGTGCTATCCTTAAATAGGGCTGCTCGGACATCCCAGACGGCTGCCAAACTCCACTATGGGTCACGGATTTTTTTAGTGGGAGAACGACCCTCTTGCTTTCTTACTGATGATCACACAGAGGCAGGTGCACGGTACATGGTCGTAAAACACCCATTCGACCAAACCGTCGTTTCGGGTACCCTATGAAAACATCTTACGGGCGTATCACTCCAATCGGTGGCTGTGTGAGACACCGATCCACCTGGACGACCAACCCGACAGCCGTCTGGGCGCTCTCCGTCTGGGCACAAAGAGTGAACTATGAGAGCGCCCGAACACAAGGAGTAGCAACCAGCCCCCAATTCTAGAGCTGGACACGTGGCATGCTCTTCAGTCCTTGACGACCGACGACTGTGAAGATCCTACAAAAAGTCAGACCCAGAACAAGTTTATCCCATTTTTCACCTCTTTCTCTTTCAATGATTTCTCACTAGGCCGGTAAGTTGGGCAGTTAATTTGGTTTAAGCACGTCCCGAAGGGGTAAAGCGTTCTATGCAAATTGAGGAGATAAGTTGCAGCAACTGGTTTACTTCTGACTATATGTGGCTGTCCAACTAATTGAATTTGGAACGTAAAAACTGTAAGACCGGTGCGACTTTGATTTACACCCGCGGGACCAGTTTACACGATCAGGTTACTGATGGCAGACGGACCCTATGTACGCAAGATGATTTTTGAGGGTTCCACTGCAATTAGCCTCTGTCTGCTAGCCGGCAGAGACTAATGGCTCCAGCTAAACATTGCACTGCATTGCGCATCCAGCTCACCTCTCCTTTCTCCCTCTCATATTTTATATCGACTATCAACGCCCGCCTCACCGCTCTCGCCTTTTGTACTTATCAACCGGTTTCAAAGTAGCTCAGACAACGTGCATAAACACTAAAAGCTTGCTTGTTTTCATTATATTCACCGGTTAAGTGATTGACATGGAACCACCTATATTAAGTCACTGAAATGCTATTATTGGTGGCAAAACTGTCCCAAATAGATTCACAGGAGGGGGTGAAACTCAAGTAAGTCTTGTCGAAATTCGTTGACCTTTCAGCAGGAAGTTAGTACTGCAATAGGGAGGAGTCTAATCCGTCAGGCCGCATTACTACGAATAGGCAAATGCATACCCAGGGTGTGTGGATAAACTATGCTCGCTGATAGACTGAGGCATCCTCACTGCAATCAGCGATAGAGAAAAATAGTTTTGACAGAGTTTTCCTCTCATTATCGGGTTGAAACCTGCTTGAGAAGATAATCAGCTGATCAATGAGGAATGTAAACGGGAAGGTCTCCTTTTCCATTCTAAACGGTGCAAAATTTTGGTGATGTATAATATAAAACGAAGGCTCACTTTGTTTGTATGCCCATTTATTGTTTCATGCCAGGTGTTAAAGTTCGTGTAAAATTAACAAACCAAGATATAAAGATCGACATTTCGGTAGCAGAAAAGGTGCGAAGGATGTTCATCAACTGCATAACGTAAATATACCTACATTTAAGTTGGTTAAGTGTGAAAAAAATAACATCACAAAACCAACCCAAAGTGATTTAGCTGCAGTCGCCAGATAGACGAAAATGCTAACCGCTGCCCTGAAGACAATTTCTGAGTTTACTTCGATGAAATGAGTCATTAATCTAGCGATAAAAAGCATTTTTTATGTACCAAATTCATCAAAAGAGCAAATGTCCAAATCACCTGACTCCATTTCCTGCACTTTATTATTTCAGAAATTATTTACCCGATTATTCTCTGGAGTCCATATACCAGAAGACACATGGAGAACCCTGGGGGACTCACTGAGGAGCCGAACCCCTTGTTGCTGTGTCACACAGCAGCAGAAACATCGGCGAAACACGTGTCTGGGCTTTTAGCTAGTATCAATGTCGGAAGTACGGTATAACGTCTTTGCCATATAAGATTCATACTACTTGTAGTACTACTTGTTTGTAGTATGGGCATTACGTGGTTATTCCACAGTGGTTGATTGTCTTCGACCCAAATTTTCATTGAAATTTCGGGTCTGACCCTAAAAGGTCATGTCCGAATCACCTGACTCCATGTCCTGCATTCAATAATTTCAGAAATTATTTACCCGATTATTCTCTTGAGTCCATATACCAAAAACCGCATAGAGAACGCTGGGGGACCCACTAAGGTGCCGAACCCCTCGTTGCTGGCACACAGCAGCAGAAACATCAGTGAAACCCGTGTCTGGGCTTTTAGCTAGTATCAATGTCAGAAGTACGGTATAACGTCTTTGTCATATAAGATTCATTCTACGTGTAGTACTTATTGTTTGTAGACTGGGCATTACGTGGTTATTCCACAGTGGTTGATTGTCTTCGACCCAAATGTTCATTGAAATTTCGAGTCTGACCCTAAAAGTCATGTCCGAATCACCTGACTCCATTTACTGCACTTAATAATTTCAGAAATTATTTACCCGATTATTCTCTGGAGTCCATATACCAGAAACCGCATAGAGAACGCTGGGGGACCCACTGAGGAGCCGAACCCCCCGTTGCTGTGTCACACAGCAGCAGAAACATAGGCGAAACACGTGTCTGGGCTTTTAGCTAGTATCTATGTCAGAAGTACGGTATAACGTCTTTGCCATAAAAGATTCATACTACTTGTAGTACTTATTGTTTGTAGAATGGGCATTACGTGGTTATTCCACAGAGGTTGATTGTCATCGACCCAAATGTTCATTGAAATTTCGGGTCTGACCCTAAAAGGTCATGTTTGAATCACCTGACTCCATGTCCTGCACTTAATAATTTCAGAAATTATTTACCCGATTATTCTCTGGAGTCCATATACCAGAATCCGCATAGAGAACGCTGGGGGACCCACTGAGGAGCCGAACCCCTCGTTGCTGTGTCACACAGCAGCAGAAACATCGGCGAAACACGTGTCTGGGCTTTTAGCTAGTATCTATGTCGGAAGTACGGTATAACCTCTTTGCTGTATATATATATATGGCACATATATTATACCGCACTTCCGACATAGGTACTAGCTAAAAGCCAAGACACGTTTCGCCGATGTTTCTGCTGCTGCGTACGGCAACGAGGGTTTCGGCTCCTCACCTGGTCCCCAGCGTTCTCTATACGGTTTATGGTATGGAATCGAGAATAATCTGGTAATAATTCAGAAATCAGTGCAGAATGTGGTATTCGGACATGATTTCTTAAGAGCGAAAATCTCGATAATTTGTTGAGTCAGAACAATCAACCACTGTAGATCAACCACGTTATCACCATTCTACAACAAAGTAGTACTACAAGAAGTATGAATCGTATATAGCACATTCGATATACCGTACTTCCGACATAGGTACTAGCTAAAAAGCCAGTACACGTTTCGCCGATGTTTCTGCTGCTGTTTCAGCAACGAGTTCGGCTCTCGATGAGTCCCCAGCGTTCTCATGCGGTTTCTGGTATGAACTCAGAGAATAATCAAGATAATTTCTGAAATTATTAAGTGCAGGTCATGGAGTCAGATGATTCGGACATGAATTTTTTAGGTTCAGGCCCGAAATTTCAATGTCGCGTTCATCATCTCCTGAAGAAGGCGAAGAAGAAGAGGGGGCGAGTTCATGGACCAAATTGTATTTGTACTGACGTTTCGAAAGCCTCCTCGCTTCCATCATCAGAGTAAAGTGCTTGCTGCTCCTGGTGGTCTTGAGCTTGTCAGTCTTGCCGCGTGCCTCGTATTATATCCATGGTGGACGCGTGAACTTTGACCTGCCCGATCACCGCTGACTTCCTTGAGACCTCCCGAGGTTGAACGCCGGCGGGCTCGCGCCTGGTCATCAGAGTAAAGTGCTTGCTGCTCCTGGTGGTCTTGAGCTTGTCAGTCTTGCCGCGTGCCTCGTATTATATCCATGGTGGACGCGTGAACTTTGACCTGCCCGATCACCGCTGACTTCCTTAGACCTCCCCGAGGTTGAACGCCGGCGGGCTCGCGCCTAGAATTCGAACGCTCCTGTCCATTTATGCAGTAAAACAATTTTAAGTGGAGAAACTGGAAACATTGCGAGCAAGTATCAGAGATCCTATAAGGTCTCCATTAGGCTGCATAAAGGTATGTGTATGCATGCATTCCAAAGAGGTTTAAGCAAATTAAAAATTCCATTGGCAATTACCAGCTGATAGAAAGTAAAATGCAAGGCAAGCCTGTTTACTCATTACACTATCCTGGAAGAGTGCATTTTTAAAGATACGTGGACAAACACTGGTTAATGTTTTAACTTAGCAAGAAAAGCACCTACAATTTAACATTTTACGGAAGATGGGCTCAGAACTTTGTGGTTCATACCCTTATCCACAGGGGTGGGGGGGGGTTATTACTGTCAACTTACGAACATTCAGACATCCGAACGAAGAGGACCGCAAGTCCACTTTGTGTCCACTGGGCTCCAGCAAGTTTTCGCATTATAAAACATGTGCATTGCATTATTAACACACATACTTGCAGTATCGTGCCACATACAATGATGTTGATTAACGACTTACCGACATTTAGAACTACGAACGGCGGTTCGGAATGACCTTTTCATAAGTCGAGGCGGGTCTGTACATATTCGAAAATCCTGCTGGCTAATCCTAATTGTCAGTAGGTATTTATGCTTCATAAACCCCCACAATCGGCGAAGCATAGGCAACTTTTGCAACACAATCAGAGCTCTGCCCCTATTCTACCATTTCCACCAGGCTTAACTAACAAAACTAATTCCAATCTACGAGAATTGAGAGCAACTGATCAACAATTTGTCTTTGACTTGTGCAGTTCACGCACCAGTTGTTGCTTGTGCACGTGATCGGCAGGACTGCATGATCTGCCGCCCGTCCGTAACACGGGCAGTACTTGATTTGAAAACTGTTTTGGCCACGTTCCGGACTGCCCAACCTTGACCTCATTAAAAAGCCGAGCCCATCTCCTCGTCAACAGGTACTATTTTTGTGGTATTTTTGGCGACTTACCATGAAATTTATGGCGACATTAAGACACCTTTGGACCAGGTGGTGTGAACGAAAACGTTTTTCACACACAGGAGAGTTAAATGTCATGACTTACGGTGCCATAAGAAGACTTTAAAAGTAGGAAACATCTTGGCTGGCAGTATACTATAATTCTGCTTGAGATATTGGATGATGGCATCGTCAGATTTTCAGGAGCCTCGCGACTCCACTGATGTTCGCTTCTGCGGCAACTTTACGGTTCTGTTTTGTGGTATTTATTTCTTCTGGAATGTCATCAGAACCGTGAGTTGGAAAAATTTCTGATGGTGTGCGCTCAAAGCAACTTTCTGTGCAGGTGCCCTCCGAGGATGGATTTCTTGTAACGTAGGAGGGATTACTATAAATTATGCTCTTAATGCATCATAGGTTGCAGAAAAGCCTCTGGAGGCGAATCCCACACAATGTAAATAAGATGTGACTGAAATATGCGGATGAAGTTGAGTTTTTGCTATTTTGGCACGCCTAATGGGTATCTGCATCCTTAATGAGGTCAAAAGTCAAAGATATCCCAGTTGTTACCTCCTTTTGTTCGGCTACTATGCCTTCATCTGTCTCACCGCTGGCAAAGTGCCACCCTTCAGCAGTCCTCCATGTACGTTCAGCGCAGCTTTCACCACCAATGCATGTTCAAACACATGGTCATAAAATACTTCTCTAGTGAATTTGGAGCTAACGAAAGCATTAAACACCAGTACGGCCGACAGATTACTTCCGTATTTAACGACGACTTCCAAGTCAGAATTATGGGTTCACCATCAAAGGACGAACAGCAGGTTTTATAGGCCCGTGTAGCAGAGCTATCGCCTCTCTACTTGGAAGGATCCTGACGGATTTGCGCATTAAAACGTACATTTAGAGCCGCAGAGATAATGGCAAAGTTTTGACATCGATTTACGGTTCAGGCCACAGAATGTGGATAAACAGGGACACACAATATCGGATCTTCCTTGTCTCGTTGACTCGACCCGTACTGTCTGGAGATCTCGCCACCTATGTGTGGCAAAACAACCTTCAAAGCCACGTGCGCACGTCTTGACGACATTATGTTGGCCTGTTCACCTCTCAACCTATGAAATTCCCCCATGCCATATACATAATTGTGTCCTCGAGACTCATGACTTGTGCTGTCTTCCGTTCTCAGTACATGTCCAGTCGACAACCAGCCTTTTGTTTGGGATACGTAACGGTAAGGATTACTTGTATGGCGGCATAAACAGGAGACAGGAATAGGAGCGTCCCACCCAATTACCATCGGTGGTCTTACGATAAATTTCAGGATAGACAGATATTCAGGCGTATTACACTCCCCCCCCCCAATAAACCTACCATAAAACTTAACTCTAAACTTAGGCTTAACCTTAACATTACTCCTTAATCTAAAGCCTACAGCTAACGTGAATCCAAACCTTAACTCTTAATAGTCCTGGCCATATCGCTAACCCTGACCTTAAACCCAACCCTAAACTCTAATCCTCACCTTAATCCTAAGCCTAACTGCCCCGGAATTTGGCGCAAAGGCAGATGTATTGCGGCCAGTTTCTGATCTCATGTCATGTTTAGGCGGCCATAAAAGTCATCCTTACCCTGATCCCGCGCAGAAGGACACAAGCATTCGTCGCAACCTCACTTTCTACCTCCATACCGCAAATGTCCGTTTCGGGAGCGATAAACAGCCTATTACGTTCATAGCTCTTAATCGCATGAAACTCCTTGAGCATGGCCTCAGGACCCATCCACCTCCAAACGTTCAAATCAAAGGCACGCCACTGGGTCCGCGGTCAGCGGACTGAACTTACGCTTCCTTTCTAGCTACAGAAACGCACATACTGTGGTTGTACTAGCTCAAAGATTAAGCACTTTACGTTGAGGATATCTTTATCCTCACCAAGTGAGATAAAATCGAGTAAATCTGGGTCCGCATCCACCGTATCCTCCTCGAGAGAAACTTAGCAATTTGGATGATAACGAACGAACAACTCAGTCCTTAGATGGTCTCTTCAACCTTCAATCTAGTGGCCAACGGGCAACAACAACGGTCTCAATAAAGCAAATGAGCACAATGCAGATCCTACATCACCAGAAGAAGGAGAAGTGTACGGATACTATAGTGACGCGACATATCAGAAGTCAAGAGGAGCTATTCAAATAGGGGAGAGGCGCTGGCGACACTTAAGAGCCACAGGGGAGGAAGCCAGCCCTTCCACCTAGAGACAAAACAGTCCATGCGCGAATGCAATCAAAAGCCGTCGTTAGACCTCCGAGTGTCTCGGTGTTAAAATGTTCCAGAAGTCGGGTTCAACGCTTCACCGATTGATCCAAGTTTCAAATAGTTTACAATGTAGCTATGTAGAATGCAACTACCTAAGCGAAACTAAACGGCAGTTGTTGATGAGGGTGAAAGAGCCAAAGTTCGCTGTGCGGAAGTTGGAGCAGACCTCAGGGGTGGCAGCTTACCCTGAACTAGCGTGGTCGAGATCACGGGCGGGTGATGATCAC